>JAECUM010020761.1:0-27001 GCA_016617855.1 Megalonaias nervosa | reverse complement strand
ATGGTCTAAAAGTAAGTATCAGAAAGGAGTGAAAACCAACAAGTTTAGACAAAATTCATAAAATAATTTATATCCCTAGAATACCAGGGAAAATTTGAAAACAACTTAAAGTATTGTGAATTAAATCCCAAATAGTCCTAAAAGGTACATCACGAGTCCAACAGTGCAGATTCTTCTATCAATGAATTCTAGATGTGTCACAATGATATAATCGAAAATGTCTCTAAATAAATTTACATTAATACCAAAACAGTTATTTATCCAAAAGTATTATTGAGCTCTCTGTAATGCAAATGAATAAATTAAATAAATAAATCTCCCAAACTAAAACTGAACACAACTAAAATGCTGATTCCGCTTAGGATGTTAAGATAGGAATGAGTATTTCCAGTACAATCATCCGTGATATAAAAATCATATCTCAATAACAGGGTCAGGATCAGGGTCAAAAGTTCCTTCCTAGAACATTTTAACTGTCAACATGATTAGATCTAATACTAAAAGTTTAGTAAAGAACATGGCAAATATCAGCAGGTACATCAGGAATACTCCAGTGGAAAACTAATGTTCTGAACTCAGATGCAAGTAAACATGTTTACCTACAAATATTAATCATTTTCATATATCATCTACAATCATAGACCAAAATTATCTATTTAATACGTTGTTTTAAAATTAAAATACATTAATCAGGTAGGTCAGGCTCCTACCCTTAATTATGGACAAAGGTCAACCAAACAAGACAAATGAAATGAACATAACATATAATCATGGACAAAAGTCAATACACAATGCAAATTAAATATAATACATAACTATATATATAACTATATATATAACTATATATATATATATATATATATATATATATATATATATATATATATATATATATATAGAGAGAGAGAGAGAGAGAGAGAGAGAGAGAGAGAGAGAGAGAGAGAGAGAGACAGACAGACAGACAGACAGACAGACAGACAGACAGAGATATATAGTAATTCGTGTTTTGATTTTGCCTAATTGTGACCTACTGAAAATAACAAATTTCAGAAGACATATATATGACAGTAGCCCAGCTTCTCTACTATCCGGGTAAAGTGTTGTAAATCGTCTGCTCATAAAGGTCTTTAATCAGTTGTTAAGTCTAACTATAATAATAAAATATATTGAGTGTAGCTTCGTATTACATGTAAGGCTAGTGTTCTGTTCCTACTCATTAAACTAGCATCGTACAGGATGTCCCCATGTAGAGGTGTATATTATGACGCAGATCTTTTAGTTATTCTTAAAATAGATTCGTACCATGTGCCCTGATCAGCACAGGAGAGTGAGACTCAAGTTCAGGCTGATACAAGGCAAACTCAGGGCAGCAACTACTAAGTTCAATCTCAAACGACAGTGTATCAGAATCCCTGGAAAGTATACAACCCCTGCAAACCATTAATTTTTGTGTGTGTGTGTGTGTGTGTGTGTGTGTGTGTGTGTGTGTGTGATTTGGATTTTTAACGCAGCTTTAACAATTTTTCAGTCATGTCGCTACGATGTCTGCAGTATGGTAGTGTATAGTGAGATCTACCACTGAGACATCATGCCGCAGACATGTAGCATCATGTCCCACCCAGTCACATTACCTTGACACCAGGGTGGCCAGTCCAAACACCAACTTCTTAATGCTGAGCGCCAAACTAGGCAGCTACTAGTACCATTGTTCCAAGTCTTTGGTATGACTCGGCCGGGGTTCGAACCTGTGACCTCACGTATCCGAGGCGGACGCTCTAACCACTTAGGCCACCAGAGCGGTTCATCGATAGTGTCCTACATTCATGTCATAAAATAAAGAATCAGTGTTTGCATGTTAGAGAATCTGTAGCCACGCGAGCGAGCAATAATATCTCATTGCCGAATTGTAGATACCTTTAGTGGCAAGTTGATATAAGCTTTACAATGGACGTAAACTCAAACAACCACGACTGCATCAGCTTTGCGTATGTGCATATGTACTTAGCGTTAACCAAGTGTGGCTTATCACTTACATCTTAGGTTAATTAAAAATATTAAGTTCGGTACACCCAATGCTATACGAGCAAAGTGCCTACATTGAGCAAACTGATTACCTTGACCTCTCTAGCCGTAGATTGCACCATAGCCAGGGTACTTACAGAGTCATCTCAGATAGTAGTAGCACAGCACAACACAAGTTATATCAGGAAGCTATGCACTTTACAGAATTTGGAGGTGTGATTATCTTTGCGATTTGGGATGTTAAGCTAAGATTTTGAATGTAGAGCTAATTTCGTGGATGCGGAGTCGAAGGGCTCAATAGGGCTTCGTATAACCTGTGTGCTCCTGACGGTGGTGACGTTCGTTTGGAGGAAGATACTCGTTTCGCGTAGTGAGGGACCAATGGGTCTACAACAAGTAAGAGGTCTTGAGGGATGTTTCAGTAGACTGGCAGGGGCGAGCCATGCGTGATGGCTTCTTGACCATCGGTCACAGAGCTGGACCGAAAACACTTTGTGGTCGTCAACTGGACACCAGATTTTATATGTTCCGTAGCACACGCCACCATCTTGAACATTAAATGGTCAGACGTTAATGGAATATTGAAATATTTAATTTGCATAGTATATGACATCAATGCATATTCGTAGCATGCAGCTTGATGGAAAATATATAGTATGTGCTCACATGTGTAATGCATCCTCATTTGGCCTGATTGATCTCTAACATTTGGCAAAAACATCCAAAGGACAAGGAATTTTAACATTAATATTTTTATTTAGTAGACATATTTTTTTGAAAACAAAATGAAAGCAAATTTACAGTGTAAAATGAAGAATATAACATTTGCAAAGATTTTCATATTTAAACTTTTTTTACATTGCTGTTTGTGGGACCAAACTAGAACAAAGGACGTCTGAAATGCATCGCGAGTAAAGCATTTAATAATATTCAAACAATTTTCTTCCAGATGAAAATAAGGGATAGCAAACGCGTTTCAATCGTGTTCCCCAAATTAGGAATGAAATATGTATGTATGTATGTATGTATGTATGTATGTATGTATGTGCTACGTACGGCAGCTCAGAACAATAATGGATATATTGTGCCAATAAAGATGTAAAACCCAGTAGAACACAACTATCCAAGGATGGTTAATTCTGCTAAAATAAGGTAATTGCGAAGAGCTAAACGGTGCTTCTAACGTAAATCCAAAATTAAGAATGAGATGATTTGGGCGTGTTAGTGTTTAATGTCACCTGAACACAATAACACCTACCTCCTGTGATTTGAATGTATACTTCCGGACATAAATTGCACAAAACACTGAGAAAAGTAAATTAAGGTAAACATAAGGAGAATATTTCGGCACCAAACGTGCTTACAAAACTAAAAATGAGATGATTTGCATGAATGTATGTTTTATGGCACATCATTGCAATAACGGTTATATCGGGAGAATTATAAAAGTTCTAATAGTTACGCCATCAACATAGGAGGGTACACTCGTCCAAGCAAATGTAAACATGAAATGAGAAATTAGTTTTTAACGTGCTTCAGTGCCTAATAATTAGACATTCATGTATTGGCATTTATTTACACCTCTGAGCAGTGATGGCCTTACCATGTCAATTAAAAATAAATTCCCGAACTGTGTGTACCAAGAAATACGCAAACACCATAAGGTAAATCATTTCCAACAAATATTATAATAAAGTTGGAAACGTGTTTCTTACGTGCTTACAAACTTAAGAATGAAATAATATGCACATATACATATACGTTTTACGGAACCTCATCAGCACAACAATCAATACATGGTGCCAATTAAAAGTTAAGTTTCGTATATAGATATTATAGTGCTTGAGATAAAATTTTACTCTAATACACATAAATCATTAATTCTTAATTTCATAAGCATGTTAACACATTGTTTCACCATGTTTATATTTGTTTGAAAAGGTTTACCTTTCTGGGGTTGTTGTGCAACTCTTGGTATTTTTAATTTTAGGAGCTTTACTTTTCAAACGTACCATTGTGCTGAGGTGATCTTATATATTAATGCAATGATCGGTCATGTCATTCCTGGTTTTTAAAGAAAAATAAAACGTTATATTTACTCTTTGGGTTACAATTTAATAATAAAAATGCTGTCTGTGACATACCTTTGGGCACTCGTATATTGGCATCACTGCCTTATCACGTTAAATTTCTTCTGGTTTCATTCAGCACAACTAGTCGCAAGTGGAACGCAAAAATGTGTTCTATCCAAATTAAAATCCGTGATTTTTAAATATAATTAGTTCAAAGACTTCAGTTTTATTCTTTTTAAGGACATATTAGTATTAGATTGGTAGACTGTATTGTTAGCAACACAAGAGTATGCAAATGGATATTTTGTTCCACTGCAGGTTTGGGGTTGAAGAATATGTCCGATACAATTTCGAAGCATGTCGTAAGCAGGTAAGAGTCGTCTCAGTATAAGCAACCTATTTACTGTGGATTGAGTCTCGTATAGTTGGAGGACAGTATCCTTAAAGTTGAGTAGATATGAGGTCGATGGATGCCTCTTCAGTACAACATAGTCAGTTGGTCCAACTTCAGCTAGACGGATGGTCTAAAAGACACCGTCTGATTAGTCGACTTGAAATTTCACCACTTAAACATCTTTTCAAGAAATACAGACAATGTTGCTAGAGCAGTGTAAATAATCACAATTAATAAACCTCCATACAAACAAATTGATCTCAGTACTACTTTTCAGACAGTAGCAGTTAATGTGTCTTTATTCAAACCTCTTTCACTATTCAGAGTTCCGCCGCCAAAGTATTCCAATCAAGCAGTCTGAATTTAGCCATATTAACGAACAGTTGCATGCACCTTCTGTTCTGCTTGTCGATTTTAACGGTAACCTTCCATTTTGGGATGTCGATATATCAACTAGATAGGGAAGCAGATGGAATAAGTTGGATCAATATATAATCGTTACGTTTCTAATAAGTCGAATACCTACCTACATTCTTTCCCAAGATTCCACTCGTCTTGGATTTGACTATATTCAGTCTGTCTCTAGGGAAGTAGTTAGTGACGATCTATGTGATAGGAACTACCTCCTAGGATACATTTAGGAAGTAATATTTCCAAAACTCATGTACTTGGGCAGAGTTGGAAATTGTTGGTAATCGAGTAAGGCAGATTGGGAAACTTTTCAATCCCTCTACTAGCTACATCGACATCTGAGTGCCCTGACATCATAATGAATCCAAAACTTCATATTTACAAAGATAATCCAGACATTTTACACAATAAAAAAAACTTTTGAGATTCCTTAACATATCAACAAACCATGGTTTGGTGATGCATGTAATACCGCTATCAAAAAGCGGAAGCAGGTTCTACAACATCTCAAAGCCAATCCAACAAATGAAAATCTGAATAAATAACCTACACGTCTAGTTAAGTCTTTTTGTACCATTAAGGTGAGAAAGACAAAATAGAGGTTCTAATTTCATATGGAATATAAAGCGAAAATTCAATGGAGAAAATGATTGCATCTGTACAATAAATTAAAGAAAATTGATGAAATCGTCACAACCGTGCCAGAAATCTTAAATACATGGGCAGAAGCATTCCCGAAGAACTCATCACAAGAAAATTATTCTGAAAACTTGCGTTGTCAAAGACGCAAATGAAAAGGTTCCTCAAAATTTCGAGGTCTCCTAAGTTTCAGAAAGAATTGTCGTTTTGGTTTACTTAAAATTGAAATTTAGAGTCATATTGTAAATGAATGAGCATTGCAACAACTCTTCCAATTTGTCTGTAGTGGATGGATTTGGGTTTATTTCTGTTGATTCTACTCAATTCTGCTGATTATGGAGTGGATTTAATACTTGTGTCAATTCCACACGACGTACATGTGCTTTGAAATGTAAGGGACGTGTCTTGAATTAATTGGGTGTGTTTTTGTTCTGTCATTGAATGTTTGGAATCATAACATGGGAAAATTATGAACTTTTTCAACTGAAATGATCACATTCATTTTATTTCGAGTGCAGTAAGGAGAATGTTATTGCATTTAGAAATGTAGTCGAAATTACAGTACAATTTCATGGTGTGTAATCAACTTTTAGAAAGAATGACATAGCTCATGTAATTCAGATTTACAGAACTAACTAGGAAGAAGATTTTGAGGAAATTCTAGATATAAAAATGTCAATATATTTTGCCATTCTTATTTACCAACTAAAGAACACATGTTTATGCCTTGTCACTTGCATGCTATTTGTTGGAACCCAAGCTATGTTATGATCTGTATGGCGTCTATAGCTAGATTATATCCGAATTCTTTTTATTAAAAACGTTAGCGCGGAAAAATGCAAAGCAGCTGGTGTGTGACTAGCCATTCAGCCAGCGCAAATAAAATTTCTTCGTTGTATTGGCTTATTGGCTCTGAGGCCCCTACCAAAATCTTTAGTTACATTTTTTCTCGAATTTAGTATTTTGACATAAAATGGTACGACTTTGATATGTATACGATAGCCCTTGACCTCATTATGTTTTATATGTGTTTTTATATACCCCAGAGAGTACTGGTTATAGTCTGAACCAATCCATTAAAGAAAATTATCAAATATTTCTCTTAAATAACTGTTTAATGATCAGAATGGTATTTTCAATACTGCCTCTCTCAAATTTCTTGTGGACATTCCGAATATCATGTTCTTTTGTTTCCCTGTTTAAAAGTTTCATTTGTGACTCACAAAACGTGTCCACATTGTTCACTTTGTCATCTATATTTTCAAATAGACGAAACATCTTCGTTAGTTCATACACAAGCAAATTTAATAGACTAAACCCTAAAGTGTTCACTACATGAACGTACATGTTTTGTTTATAAAGTAGTTCCCAACAGACTAAGCAATTTTTAGACGCACGTGTCGTACAGTATTTAGGTGCTCAGTATTGCAAAATTCTAAATGATTCTGACAATGTAAAGTTAGCGGAGATATATGCTTTCTGGTGTTAAAAATCAAAATATGTAAATTTCCTGATATAATCACCAGTGTATATCCCTTTTATATAACCGTCTCAAATTTGTGTATTATTGAAGGGAGTACAGGTGAGACTGTTATTGGCGTGAAGATAAGATAAAGGACAATTCATTCATATTAATATTATTTACGTTTGGAATATAAGAGTAATTGAGACGGTCCCATGAGCAAAGAGCTTCAAGAACGCGTTGTTTGCATAATTTACTATATTAAAGGTTGGTTTACTCTAATCTTTGCTTCGAGCTTCTGTTACTGATCAAATAGTTTGCAAAAATGCAGGCATCATTTTGTCACTGTAGCTTTTGGTTTCTAGATTACAACAAGTTTTGGTTACTTCCACCACCTCTTCAATCCAAATCACTCCAGTTCTAACCTCAAGTCCTTCCATGTTTTACTTCCTAACCTAAGCTTCTCTACATTATTCATAACACAAACTGCATCCTTTCTTTCGTCTAATGACTGTGCCTTTTAAAGCAGTTGCTTTTCCTCTCAAACTCGATTTTTCTTAAAGTAAAAATGTGAATGATCTTATGCATTTTTTTCATTTCTAAGTAACGTATTTCAAAGACAAATATGCTTGCTCACTTGAATCAAGGGGTCCCAGGTGGCCGAGTTGTCTAAAGCTCTTACCGTTACAGGTCACTGTCATCTCACCTCATTTGCATGGGTTCGAGTCTCGAGTTCTGCCAGTGTGAGTACGTGAGAAAGCTTGCCAGTAAGTTCCCGTGGGTAGGTGGATCAAACATAGTGTGCCCGGGCTCTTATTTTAATCAGCTATGCTGCTTCCCATGTAGAGTCTTGTGATGACAAATGGCGTTAAACCCAACAACTACAACAACAGCAACAACAGTAACAACACTTGCAACTACAGCTATGTATCATTGGCACACACACACACACACACACACACACACACACACACACACACACACACATCTAGAATCATCCATGAAGCAATTCTTGTAGAAGATCCTTCTACCATCCATCACATACTCTTCTTTTGTTCTCCAGCAAACGATCACAACAGCAAACACACATACCAACTGCCGCACCCATACAAAGCTGTAGGTAAAAACATACAATGTCAATGAATGAACTGGGCAACAAATTCCTGCAGAAAAGTATAAAGCTTTGGAAGTACTGATCATTCAAGAGTTAACTCCCTTCAATTATATCGTGTAAATGAAACCAGGTTTAATAAATCGTCAGTTTCTCTGACTCTTCACTTTCTACCATAACAGGACAAACAAAGTGGTTGCATTAACCCCCCTCCCCCCGCCCCCCACCCCGTTTCATCAACATGATCTAGATGCTTGAGGAAATGCGAACATTCAATAGTTTTTTGGTCAAATCTTCTGCATGCCTGTTCCAGATCATTTCAGTTTTGTCCTATTTGTTAGAACTTCCAGGTTTTTAATCATCGAAATAAACAGCAGGTAACCGGCATATTAATGTTTTGGCGGCTTGCAGTTCATATATCTTTTTTCCCAATCTATCACCTATTATTCGAAAAAATCGCCAATTTTTCAACATTATATTCCACTGATTTTCCGTTTTATTTTTGTCTTTCAAACATAAGATTGATAGAGATTTTTCTGTTGTATAGTCGTGTTTCTCTCCTTCACTGTACTGTTCATTAACTGAAGTCATGAGCTGTAATTCTTTGTTTTCCTTTTCAAGAATTTATATCCTCTTTCTTATCAACCACCTCATCTCTTATAATGGAAATTTCTTGGTCAACCTTGATAATTCGTCGTTGAAATCAGCAAGGTTGTTTATTTTTCTTTAATCTCTTCTATGCCGACTCTAATATACATTTGGACAATATATATATATATATATATATATATATATATATATATATATATATATATATATATATATATATATATATATATATATATATATATAATTTACATCTGATTTTGTTCTGTACAGCATAGCTGTAATTCTCAAATCATATCTGTGTGTAACAACGGTGATGTTGAAGTATTATTTTTAAATAATTATTGAGCATGGGAATTAATGATGTGGCCAAAGATAATTAGCCGATATGGGAATTAATGATGTGGCCAAAGATAATTAGCCGATATGGGAATTAATGATGTGGCCAAAGATAATTAGCCGATATGGGAATTAATGATGTGGCCAAAGATAATTAGCCGATTATTTTCTCCTACCTGATGTCATGTTCTGATCCATATGTTTAAGTTATAGAAATATCAGACACTCTTTGTTGAGAAAGGAAGTTCTTTTTATTGAATTGAAAAGGATCAGTCCGACCGATGATCTGTCTGGGACTTGACTGAAAAAAAGCTGAGATAATAATAATAATAATAATAATAATAATAATAATAATAATAATAATAATTTAAAAAAAAAAACGATTAGGAGATCCTCATATGAGTATGCCATTTCCAGGAAATGGCTTTATTTCTAAGAAATTACAAAGAAGGTCATATTTGATAGTTTAGTTGAAATGAGAACTTATTCGCAAAGTTAGTGGTTGCTGGTCTGAATCTCAAGAATAATTCTTGTTGTAAAACGTACATTTCGTGATTAAGGGTCTGCATTTCATATATATATATATATATATATATATATATATATATATATATATATATATATATATATATATATATATATATTCCACACTGTGTGGGATCGAGCATATTTAATCGAGAGAAGAAACATATCACTAATACAGATCAAATAGCAAAAATGAAATTATTTAAAATGTCTTTCCTCAAGAAACATGTTAAGTGAAAACTTGATAGACTTGTACAGCCGAAAAGGTGTTTTCCACTGGGAGCTTTTTCTCGTATATATGGTTATTATTTACATTTTTATCAATATTTCCACTAATAGATTGAATTCGATACTTCTTACTCAATATTATAAAACATGTCGCCATAGTCTGCAAAGGATTTAAATTTAAGTTAATGTCTTTTTATTCGACTGCACATACCAGCCACCATAGTGTTTAATGTCAGGATGGGTGTACTTGGGCAGCATAGATAACGCTGATGTGACTGCAAAATAAATATTGTTGTGGAACACCTTGTACGTCGTAAATTAGTTGACCGTTTTCGCGATGCTGGTCATGGTCTTGTAGCGGTGTTATTCTAGCATGAGTAAAACACTCAGATTAACAGAAAGTGCGGACAAAGAGAGAGAGAGAGAGAGAGAGAGAGAGAGAGAGAGAGAGAGAGAGATGAAAAAATGAAGCTGTCCATGTGCCGGAAAATACAAAGACAAATTAGTTAATATAACAGAATATCAGAAAAATATCCATTCTTTATTCATTCGAGCACTTTCGCATCATCTTTATGGATGCTCTTCAGGTGAATACATCATTTCACCAAAGAAATTCATATTATATTTCAAAGCATGGAAAATGGGAGAAACGCACAAGACAGTTTTCTATTGTCGAATGAATGTTCCTCAGATGAGTGTTTTCATTTTGTATTCCATGTCGTTATTTAAATGAGCCACCAAAACTGGCATTGGCAGGCTGGAGTCATGACCTCATAGGTACTGCTGCAAAATTTGCCGCCACAATCTGTAATTAATGTGAATTCAGCATATGTTAGGATTGGTATGATGAGATAATAAGATGAATAATCTGTGTGAAACTTCGGTGAGTAAATATTGACTTTCAACTAAGTTTAAACAGATGCGTATTAAAGATTAAAGATCAGTCAGAAAGAAGCAATAAATGACTTGAATGAGCCACGAATACTTTATTATATCAAGTTTTAATTATTACAGAATTATTTTAAATATCTTTTTCCAAAAGAATAATTCTGTCAACCTCGATAAATTACAATATATGACACAAATGTTGCCTGACAATTCAATATGTCATATTATTCTCTCTGAAGAAAGACCATATGTCCAGCTCCAGATATTGGTCAGTTTTGATGCATAATAACCGCTGTAGGATAGATATTTCAAAACACAGCAAATGGTCTACTTACACAGAACATAGCATGCGTGTCGAGCCGACGATAACACACTGGTGCGAAAAGCGAGACCGAGATTATTAGGTCATAGATATGTAAAACGCGTGACCGAGATTATTAGGTCATAGATGTGTAAACGAACACATCGCGGGATGAACGTAATTAGCATGATAATTAGCATGATAATGGTATATCACAAGTATACAAACCTATCAAGTAACTTAAGAAATATTTGTAAATTAAAACCTTTCACCGGAGTCATGACGCACATTATGTACGACTGTGACCAAAAGAGTATAGTGATATCGGCGAGCCAATGTGCCAAAATATTCCCAAATGAAAACCCAATGAAAACTATTGACTACGACAACGCTGCCAGAAAAGTGATTCATGTTATATCCCCGCATCAGTTTGTGATAATGTATGCTATTCTTTATCTTATGTCCGTAAAATAGTTCGACTAGAGCTAATTCGTTTTATGTTACCATGCCTATCGGCGTTAGATATTTGTTTGGCGTACTTTGAATCTTGTATTGAACTCAAATTTTCTCACCCATGCGACAGAGAAATCTAGCTGTTTTGCTAACCTTTCTTTTCTTATCTCAGGCTGGTTATCTCAGTCCGGTTGTCTCGGTCTAGTTGTCCACGCGCTAGGGACTACTTTTAAAAAATAAACCTTTGTTGTCTTCTGCTATGCCTGACGTAGTTGTTCTAAAATAAAACAACAACGAAAACAACAACAACAACAACAAACAAACAAACAAATATATAACAAAACAACATAGTAATTTAAGGACTCTCCATTTTTGAGAAAACACCATACAAAACATTTCGAGACAGAGACAGACACATGCACGTACACGATGTTGAGCTTTTTGGTATTACGATAGTTCGTTCCACACAGCATAATCAGTTTTATCCTATCTGCAAGCCTGACTCAGTACATTTTCAGGTCAGCGTCATTAAATGTAGCTAAAGCTACCTAACTATTTTTGAATACTTCGTGTGAAACAAATTATATACTATTAGCTACATTTAATGACGCTGACCTGAAAATTGACTGTGCTACAGACAGGATAAAATTCTCAATGCTGTGCGAAATGCACTATGACAGAAAACACTGATTTATGCACATAGCCTATAGACCTATACACTTCATATTCTTCCAACGCTGTTAACAACTACAGAAAACTTAGTAACGGCCAGAAATGTGTTATGTCAAACATGCTTTATTCTATTTTTGTTAAGCATCTCCATTGCGCCCCAGTTGAATCAAAAATATACCTAAAATATGTAATGACAAATAATGCACTTACCAGCCAGAAGGAATCATTTATCCGTCAACACATTAATCCGTAAGCAAATTTCACTGTAACACTTGCCATATTTCCAAGAGAGAAAAATAAATTTTCAACGAATCAGTGAAGTTGAAAGTTTAGCACATGGTTATCAGCTGGGTCCGTATTTGGAGGGTCTTTTATACATGGAGGTACTTTTACAATCAATATTAATTACAACACAAGTATGTCATAAACAGTTTCACCTCCTCTAAAGATAGTGATAGTGACACGGATCTCTAATTACCCGCGAATAACCCAAGCACGGACACTCATGCTACATGTATTTACACTACAACAGGGCTGTGGGCCGAGTACAGTTTCATTATCTACAATTTAATTTTCTAAATTGGAACTAATGAAAATGAAACATTTTCTTGTAATAAATATTAAGTATTTATTGTTAATTTCATATAACATCCATATATTAAATGTGATGATACCTAAAAACTATGCAACGTTTAATGTTGTTATTTTGTTTTGACTCACGCATAAAAACTGTGTACTTCGGATGACACGTCACGCCACAGTCCTCATTAACATATTTGTATTAATGCACCGCATGTAAACATTGGCGCGTGAACTATACTGAACAAGTAACGGTATTCTTTCTTACTTTAAAGGATAATATTGGGTGAGAAAAAGAATCTACGTTGGGATTTGGACCGAGACAAACCTCGTGGGGAGACAAATAATGTAACCCCTTGACTGAGATTTCCTTGTCTCGGTCCAAACCCCAACATAGATTCTATATGTCCCAGTCAGATTGGTTACAACCCATAATAACTATTTGTTTGAACTGTTGTATGTACATGTCATTCAAAAACCAAGTTATGACTATTATACTTACAGTTATTCAAGGTAATCTTAGGATAGATCACTGAACCAAGTCTTCCTAAAATCCATTTAAACTTGTTTGTGTTTTCATATTCATAAGCTATTACGAGATGCAGCAACTGAATTAACTACCACTGGCCGTGAAATCGATGTCGGGAGTGCTGAATGTCAAATTTGTTTAATCAAATGCAACTTGTGAAAAGAATGTTCAAAATCCGTTTTTTTGTACAAGTCATTGCATACGATGTTCATTGAAGTACAAAACTAAGAACAGACCCTTAACTTGACCCCAAAGTTGCTACAGTGGTTGTCCCAAATAGGTGTTTTCACTATTTCAACTTTCCGTTACACGCTGATTATGATTTACTTTTGTGCCATTTTTCAATCATACTAGGGATTCGTCAGGGACTCATAAACATATTTTTAGTTTTGCTCGTTTTCCCATTTCCGGGATGATTTTCAGGGCTTTTTGACATGTTATTACTGAGCGCCATGTATCATTTTTGGTCATATTTCGCTGATGTCCGCCATATGTTGATTGCGTCATAAGTATCAGGAATTCCTAGGCAAAATGTGTTGTTAAAATAGATACGGAAGAGTTGAAAAACAGTGAATTTTAAATATCAGCAACAACATTAAATTAATGGAATAATTTTAAAACTATATAAATATAATACTAACTTTATACATGCCAGTAATTCATTTACATAATATGCAAATGTGCACGTACCCATAGGCATAGTTACAGACATAGAGAGGACTTCCGTTGCAAGAATTGAAGCCACACCCTATAGACATCGTCTTCCACAACATCAGCTAAAGAAAAGTGAGAAAACAATATTACAAACTGTTCAAGCTGCATTGTAATATTCACGCTTACTCTTTATTTAATTGCATTCAAACAGTTTAACAGTTCGCTATTATGACAAAGATACCTAACTTTAACAATAAAATATGAAATCCACAATATTACACTGACATAACTTTAACTATAAAATATGAAATCCACAATATTACACTGACATAACTTTAACTATAAAATATGAAATCCTCAATATTACACTGTTTCCAAAACAATTCGAATATTGTGCATCCTCGCAAATGTGAAGGACTTTAAAACTTTGCAATTACATCAGGGCACTAGTATGTTAAACATGTTATCAAGCTGTTAGTATTTATATAAGGATATTGGGTGACGGGGGTCTTCTTTCAGCACAAAATAAAATGCTATAAGTAATGTGTACAACAAACTATAGAGTGAACTTTTACCTCTCATGTTATGTACGATATGAATTGCAAATATTCGGCTCAAACGATAATGAAACCTGATTTGAAATTAACAGAAACCATTCGTCAGAAAATACTGACTGCTCCCATATCTACTCTTCAAACCACCGTGTAAGCAAAAACGCCTCGCCTTACTGCGAGTGTACTGATTATATATTAAATATTGGGTAACTTTTAGCAGTCAGAGATTTAGACAGAACAATGTGAAAAGACTAGCTTTACATATAAACACCCACACTCATTGACAAACACTACCGATTATAGCTCTAGACGAAGGAAACAAGAAACAGCTGTACTAAACGCTACACAGTAAATGAGAATTGACAGAACTTGAAAAAGAAAACAGTGTCTTCAAAGTTTTCTTCAGGAAAAAAGATAATTTATAAGCCAAGATAAAAGAACCCAGATATTATCGTTTTTAAAAACAGATAATGATGAACTAACCAAGGAGCTAGAAAGCAAAAGGAAGTGGCCTTTAATATTCAAGTCGAACATGTGAGAGAAAGCGCATACATTTTAGGTAATTTTGCAGAATTATTTTACTTATATAAAACGATCTTGGACGTTTAATTTTTATTTGAGTCATTGTGGAGATCTTATTCAACCTGAATATTCAGACACAAGATATGTTAGGAAACTGGACTGGCAGTTATGGTCTTTGATTATTTTCACGTTCTTCTACAGAGCGATATGGATATCGTGATGGCCTCTCGTTGCTTAGCAGTATATCACATTATTGGTCTCTGATTATTTTCACGTTTTTCTACAGAGCAATATGGATATCGTGATGGCCTCTCGTTGCTTAGCAGTATATCACATTATCTCACAATTAGACAAACATTCACAATACTTTCTGAAAAACCTCCGTCTTCACGTCAAGTGACGGTTCCTTTATTTATAGCCCCAACAACTAACTCACTAATCCCATGACTGGTAAATAGGCCAACAAGGTGCAGTTACAGCTACAGTGGACTCGATAACAACGGAAAGAAACTTTAGGTACGCAGCCAACACTGAATCCTATGTATCTTCTCACCCACACAACCGGGACCTGGGCCATAATTTAGAAACATTAGATGTCCTACTCTGTAGGAGTAAGGATACTAATATGAAAAGACGGTCTCAGATATTAATCCTTAGCCCCAGAGACTTATCTTCGGTTCATAACTTAGAACGATTGAATGACCCATTTTTAAGTTATATATTATTTAGGGCATGAAAACAACAAATTCATGTACCAATGACATCGGCCACTGGGTCTCTTCCTACTTCATGTGTTCTTAGCCCATCGAACATGTCTTGGGAAATATTATTATCCGTATTATACTTGCTGGGCACATGTGAATCTGTATATGTAAATGTACGTAGCGGAAACCAATAATGGTATTTAAATACGGTGGGTGGAGTTCGCATATTAGTAGCTCTTGAAGAGTGCTGACTTGAAAGCTTCCACTGACTTGGCACTCACAACACTCTAGTCGAGGCGGTTCTAAAGCACAACGGTTTACTTTTATAAAGAAACTCTAAATCGTTCCGTACTCGAACTTATAACAACAAAACAAATAGACTTGTTTGTAACCTGATTGTCTACAAAGTTTTAGTCTCAATGGAATTTAGATTGTATGCGTCGTTTTGGTTTAAGTTTGACCAAGTTATCATCGGTGTCTATCACCGGTACCATACTCATCACTACCATGATGGTAGGTGGGCATATTGAACTCAAGTCGTTGTTGAAGGCTAGGGAGTTCCAGAACTTGTAACATCCTGGACATACAGCCTTCATGACCAGTTCTATAATCCTTTTCAATAAAAGTGCATATTGGCGCTGAATCTTTTCGATGAATTGTATATATTTAGCGCCGTAAGGGTCCGATACAGATGAACCATACCCGAGTGTTAATCGGACCAAAGATATATATGCTGTCTTCTTGCCTTCGTGAAGGAAGTTCTTTAAATTTCGTATTGGGAACCCCAATGTAGAGTTTGATTTATGGCAGATGTTGTTGATATGTGTGCTCCGTTGCAACTGTCAATAACAACTGGGTCTGTCCTTAATGCACTTAGCTCCTTGGTTTTAACTTGGTTATGACTTGAAAGGTATTAATATGTATCCATTTATTTAATTATCTATGTATATATCTACTTCATGGGTATGAAAAAATAAACTCAGATATGAAAAAGATACTGGCTCCCTGGTCTATTCCGACCCCAGCGGAATTCGCTGAATGAGTCATTATATAAGATCAAGTTGGTCTACAACTTTCCAGCAATACACTGGTCATAACGGGACAGCAGTAGTTGTATTAGCCCCAGGATCCAATCTTGTCTGGAGGTACTTAGCCATGAGGCTCCTAAATGGATAGGTAATCAAAACATGTAAGTTTAGGGCTATGTATATCTCAGTATTGATGTTGATTTTAAAGCATTCAGATCATAGCATTATTTTACCTTTTCCGACATGACAATAGATTGATTGCTTGATTAACAGCCACGTACTCATTCAAGTACCACTGATTATGTAATGTCTTACTCATGATCTAACTTAAATGAAGTATTCGCGAGCTATTTTTAAACTTTCATGATTCTATTTTGCCTCCAATCTTAAAGCAGCTAAAATAAGCCAATAAGCTTGTTCTACTCGTTCTTAAAATTAATCGTGTACTATAAAGGTACAAAACTGCTGTATGATCAACTCTGCATAGTGACCTATATTCTTAACAATTTAATGTGATTAGAGAGAACAGGGGTCGGCAAACTATTTTACACACCGTGCAACTTTTTGTCTGGATTAATAACAAAATGAGCTGGAGCGTGCCACCAGTTATAGATTAACACTGTTAAAATCGAAAGTTTTGGCTGCCCTTCGCGTGTCAAACAAAACCTATTGACGTGCCACATTGTCGCACGCATGCCATAGATTGCCAACCACTGACATAGAACTTACTATTGTTATTGGTCATAAAGCGAGCATCATATACTGTGTTAAGGTCTTATTAAGTACCTGGGTATAAAGGCCGATCGTACCACCATTCTTGGAACTGATTCCATACTCGAAATTAGTCTTTTCGTTGGCCCAAGCAGTGATACAGTCGGACCAGGAAGCGTGGCCCATGCATAGGTTCTGGCCAATGTATACGCCCGGTAATTCTATTAGAAAATAAACAAAAGGAAACAATAATAGCCTACATCCGTTCAAATCAGCTTTAAAAAACAAGCTGATTTATTTCTCCTTGATATGGCGAATTTGTATTAAGCACTGTAGTGAACAAGAACTGCGAGTTGCTCGAATAGGACTTTCATGCGACCTTTTATTGCCCTATAGCCAAATACGTGGCGTTCTCTGTTTGAAGGATTGAATACGTAATAATGAAGGTACACATGTGCGGATTTGTCTGCATTATGCCGATTTCTCGTTCAAAGTTTTGTACATACGGATTAGAGTCTAAAAATTGCCATTTCTACATATACAAAATTTCATTATTAAACTGAATGTTTCTTTCAAAATATATCTCTAACGGCCTAACTATCTTAATAAAATTTCGTTCGAATCCATGAATGAATTATGGAAAGATATATACATTTAAAGACTCTTGATTTTTCTGTGACATTTTCACTATTTCCATTGGCGATTTACTGGAAATGCTGCCGTCCTTAAATGCGGCCAGAAGTATGGAATCTTCTTGGTCCTTCTGCTGTTAATAAATATATCTGTGAAACAAACACATACGCCACTGAATAAATCTAAACTTAGTACTCAAAACTCGCACATATAAAGATAACAGACATGTCAGAGCTGAAGTTTTTTCCACTTTCTTTTTCAACTCCTGTAGTGGTTAACCTCTTTTTCCTACTGATACTCCATATCCTCTATAAAATTCCCATAAATTTTCTTTTCCAACAAAGAAATGAGTATCAAATTAACATACCATGAACCTTCACACACAAATACACAAACGTGTGTTCGTAGAGATAAAATTCTTCTACTGCTGTATGTGTTTACAAATCTTCTTAACAATCTAGGACTTGAAAACTTTGTCATCGATTAGTGAGGAAACTGCACGACATTGAAACTGATAGTGAAAAGATACTAAAACTTTCCAGACGTTAAGCACAACTTAGGAATGACCTGAATGCATTTCAAACACTCAGCTATAACTAATGTCTGCCAGTCACGAAGACAACAACCATATCCATGAAGTATGAATAAAAGAGAAGCAAATACAATAGGGGGCTATTCAAATGTGTCTAGATGAATGCTTACCAGCGACAGCCCTGTCATTATTCGTGTCATGTTCAATGACACAGTTATCCGCTAGGAACTGGGCTTTCTCGGCAATGCCTGCATGGTATTTCTAGAATCACGAGAAGATAATGTCAGCTGAAAAGGACTTCCTACACAAATGTAAAATAGTTAAAACCGAACCGTTTGTTCGAATGGCAGTTCAGAGGAACATTTCCTGACAGATAACATGTTATTCCCTAAAAATTTCAAAACTGTGTGGCTCTTCTTTTGTTCTTTTGAAATCAAGAAGCTTGCAGATAAATATCCGTCATAAAGTTACGTTTATCAATATTTTTATATCAGTGATCTGCCCGAAACGTCGCATTATTAAACAATTTGATGACGATGTTCACTGGCTTACTTGTGTCGCTGTGGATAGCTAAGTAAACTGTCATGCCTGCATTACAGTGTATGATCAATATGCAGCCTTGAAAGTAAGATTGTAATGTTTCTGGCTATTCTTCAGGAAGGAGTTGCATATGTAGACAACAAAATATTCCACCATGACATTCATCCTTAATTATCATCACATTACTTTATCTTATTTCCAAAACCTAATAAAACGGCTTTAGTGTTGGCATGGAGTGTTCAATATACAGTGTGATACATAACCATTGTTAACTGCTGGAACCATAAAAAATAAGATCGCAAAGAAATAAACCAATTTACAGAGATTAGAAATAAATTCTGGTATGTATTAGATTAAGCGAGAGCAGCTTAAACGTATTAAATGCAATAAGCTAGTAAAACATTTACAACTCTGACACCTTACGATTGTCTTTCGCAAATGAGGATGGGTGGAACGTACAGAAAAATATTGGAAATATCAGTTATATCGGATCATCATTATCCCGCAATACAAAAATCATGAGTTCAAACCCAAGGCTTCAATTTTCTTTACAAATACTAAGTAGTGCACAGCAAACCGTATATGTTAGTTATTCCACGTGATAAATAAATGCGTGTATTAGGTGAACACCAAAATTGTTGAAGAACGGAATGTAAACCTACTTAAGGCTACAGCACGGTGTACTCAAGTAGGACTACAAATGGGATGCTTGCATACGGCTGACATTGTTCAACTAGCTATACGTCCCCAACCAGTGAGAACCGATCCCATCGTATAAGAACACCAAATATTAACAGTGCTAAATCAGTTGAGCCCGTTTAATATATATGATGAACTACGACCCATTCCTATAAAGGTATGATAGTAAGTCCGTTTTATTTTAAAGTTCTGATCAAAATAACAGGTTATGTAGTTGCACTTCAGAAAGAAAGAAATATAATTTCACCATTTGAATACAGTAGTTGCAGCTACGCTAGTCGTACGCTCCCCTGAGGTGTAATCTGCAACTGAGTAGTAGATTGGATGGTTGTGCGAGACCTGTCGGATATAAAATCAGCGGTTATGGGTTCAAGACCAAACAGCTAAAAGTTGTGCTTAAAATTCTTAGCCTTTTTAAATGGATATTAGTAGAAAACAGCAACGCCGAGGCACTGTTTTTATAGCTCTGTGCAATTACAGTTAGTAATGAGTCATACTGGACAATTTTTCTTGCATTTTTAAAGCAAGACTTCCAGCCATACCATGTAGACATCTGACATCTTTTCTGTCTAATATTGAATTCTATACCTTATTTGGGGTTTTATTCGTTATTATTCTTAATTTTTTAATTAACTGTTTGTTCAATGTCATTATTGTTAATGTTTGTTAATGCAAACTTATGAAATGTTTTAGATATTCTTATTGTTTCAAAGACAATGTTTTTGAGTACAGCCCAAAAGCGACAAAAGACCGGTGTTTCAAGAATTGAATTTAAATTGACAAAGGAGCTTCATTCCTCGAGAATAAATACATGTCTCCCACATGCATAATTCTAAAATATGGATCAGAAGCTTGCCTATCTACAGTCCTATCGTTTTATCCCAAAGTCAAGAAATAGTCGTTGGCATTAAACGCTAATATACTTTTAAAATATACAATCTTGTCCAGTATTAAAAAAAAAATCCGTTTTATATCTATTCATCACTGAACATGAAATAGTTACAAAGAAAATAACTTTTCAAATGTGCAATAAAACTTTTTCGACTCCTGATTGATTAACAGAAGCAATGACACACATTATAACATCATAAATACACAAAGAGACAAATTCATTTAGTTGTTGTAAACCTTATATGCATGATATATTATGCAAAACAAGAAGAACATTAATGCTAGTATACGTTTAAAATATACAATCTTGTCCAGTATAAAATAAATCTGTTTTATATCTATTCAACACTGAGCATGAAAGAGTTACAGGGAAACAATCGAGTGAAGAACCGTTACAAATGTGCAATAAAACTATTTCGATTCCTGATTGAATAACAGAAGCAATGACAAACATGATAACATCATGGATATACAAAAAATCAAAATCAGTTAGTTGTTGTAAACCGCATATGCATGATATATTATGCAAAACAGGAAGAACATTAAGTAGAGTAATGAACACATTTAAATTATAATATTATTACTGTGGAGTTTTGAGCGTGAATTCAACTTTTGTGCTCCATTTACAGTAACACAGACGCACTTACCAGTTTCATCATATTGGTAGATTGAACCTGAGCTCGGAACCTTTCGTGCACAAGCAAAATTAGACTTTGTTCTTCATCGCTTACAGAGCCCTACAGAAAAATGAAAGATGTTTTAAAATAGTATTACTAAATAGGAGATTTATGTGACTTCTCTACACGTGCATGATGTGCACCCAACTGCAAACAGCATACAATTGATTCACTCTCGTATAATGCAATGGCAGATTGAGTTCCACCTTGAAATCATTGGAAAACAAAATGAAGAGTCTGATCTGCCGGTGTATATTTACCTACCAGCACAATTAGACACTGTCTCATGCACAAAATACTATGCGTTTTGATCATCTGTTGCAACTAGTCAAAATATATTAAGTATAAAAGTCACGACTATTTTTAGAATCTTTTTTATTACTTTGTTTATTTCTACTTTAGATAGAAACTAACATAGGGACAAAATTAGCCAGACACCAGGGATGAGTATGTTATGTTAATTAGGACCGCCCGGCGGACTCAGTTCACGTTGACTGCTTCGGAATATATGCCTCAGAATATTATATATGCCTCAAAATATATATTTTTAAATATCCCAAAAGACACTAAATACATCGTGATTGTCAGAATGAATTCCTCGTTTGATTCATATCAGTAAAATATATGTTATTTGTTTGAAAGTGTAACTTTACCTTTCTTCCTTGCCAGACTTTACCTTGATCATATAAAGTTTTCCTATGTAACAAACATACTTATTACAATGCAGACGAAATTTATATTAAGTTAAGAAGATAAACATTTACATGTTTGGCTGCAAATATCTATTTAGGACTTGTTCTCATATATTTCTTGCCTTATAGAAAAGATCACATCAACGTCAAGAACTCTGTTACTGTTACTACAGAAGAGGCAATATTTCTACAAAACAAGAACAAAATTATTTAACAATTGTTTCGTTTGCACTTTATGCAAACCCACCTAATATGAATTGGTTTATCTTTTATAAGATTAGAATGAAGAATGAAGAAACATAATTGCAACAAACTAATAACAGAAATGGTGAAGTATAGGAGATAATAAATCAGATACCTATGTATTAACAGTGTTTCAAAATATTCCTTCGCAAATAACTTTATAAACCTACATATCGGGGCACTCAAATTGTATCGTTGGAATCGTCCTTGTGCATACAATCGTTAACAGTACTGATTACCTTTCCAATGGCTTTCTTTTCAAAGTCCGAATCTCTGACCGCGACGTCTCCAACTCTTATCCAATTTTGTCTGTGACTAGCGAAGAGATATTTTAAATTGTATGAGCAGCCAATATTACCATGCAATTGATATTACTGTTCCTCTATTACAAATCTGTAGGTAAGATTTCACAATTTTTCTGTCATTTCATCTGTATCTCATTTGGTTATCAAGACAAGTAACCTAGCGCAAACATTGTATGGGGTCATCTTAAAGCGGAAGCGAACTAAAAGAAAACCCATCAAATAAAACAAATAAACGAAAATTCGAAGCAAAGTAAGAAAGAACGGATTTATTTGATTGTTCCGAGTATGCACCTAACTAACTAGGTCTTTATTCAAAGAGAGTCGTATCTCTAAAACATTATACTGTAAAAGTAGAAAATTTGGATGAAACATTGCCTTAATCGGAGCTTGTGAGTTCATAAAGAATTCTGGATCTATTCCAGTTGCTGCCTGTAGGTATAAAATGCCAACAAGAAACTAATTTTTACATATTCATGTGCAGTTCTATCCTCCATTAGCTGAATTAATACTGTATAGTGATATATTGACTGCTTATAATGATATCTTACTCCTTAGAAAGGTTTTAATTTGTTTACAACGTATAAATGATAATGAAATTGAGTTGGTATCATTCCATCGTCGATCGTTTAGTATAATAATTTAATTTTTCTTCCACCATGAAAAGAAATAGTGTTGAACTGTACGACAAAGTAAACGAGAAAAGGAAAGACTTTAAAAGCTGCCCGTATATTGGTCGCATTTACCAAAGTTCACAACTTTTCAAAGCAAACATTTATTTTGCATATATTGACCAGACAGAGAATATGATTTATCTATTTAACCCAGAATATCGTTGACCGTTTAACATAATCATTTTGATTTTCACCCCACCCTCACCCACCCAAAACCAAATTGTATTGAATCGTTTCCATCCATACAAAGTGCAAGAAATTACGTATTCATCAGACGGATGTAATTCTCATAAATAATGCCAGAATCAATGAGGACAAAGGGGGGGGGGGGGGTTAGTTTTGAACGGAAAATAATAATAAATTACTTTCTTTTCTCTTATGCACCAGACAACGTTGTCCTTCCTACGTTGGATTGGTTATTAAATATTTAATGTTTAGAAATGTTTGATTTGTTAACACCGCGTAAATGCTATTGAAATTGGGTTTATATCATTCAGAATTTAACTTGACATTTGACCCTCGTCTGTGACGTGGAACATAGTGAGAAAGCAATCCAACATTGCCTTTAATTCCTGAATGTCTTAGCTTTGAAATAATATTTCTTTACATTTTTCTTCATTAGATTCACGTAAAATGCAAATATATGACACTACACCGGGGACAAATTATATCGTATCTCAGTGAAATATGAACAAAAAACAATAACTTTTGTAAATAGAACACGTTTTCATTGAAGAGGTGTCATATGGTAGGCTCAATCATGCGTTACATTTGTAGTTTGTAACGAGACATACTGCCAACTACTGGTAATCACGAGGATTTTACTTTCCTATCACACACAAACGCATATAATGAATTGCGTTTCTATTGTTTTTTATATCATGCAATATTAAATCAATTGCAAATGCACTCAATTGGTAAAGGAAATCTTTTGAAGCAAAACACGATCATGTCATTTGCACGTTATCGGGTGCAGCAATGCAGAATAGGTCTATCCTCACGTGGATTTTTCGAAAAATGTTATAAACTTATATGAATAAATTAATAAAATGTCTTACCTATATGAAGAGACTGCACCGAATGCCAGAATTGTCGAGGCTAAGATAATAGCCTGGAAATATGCAGAGATCTTGATTCTTAAGTCCTCCAGTCTAATGTAATTTTTGTAAACCTCCCTTCTGGCTTCTGACATTAAAATAGAGTTAATGTTAGCATAAAAAGCCGTAACAGTCAAAACAAGCAATCCGTTTAAAAGAGGTATAACCTTTATTTATGTTTATCTTGATGTTGAACTAAAATTAGCACAAAGTGTTTAGAAAGAGTGGACATCATTGGTTCAACAATGTTTAAAGATTCCTGTTATAATTTAACCATGAACCTAAATCTTTACATCATACAAAACAGAGTATAATACAGTACATGGTACAGTCAAAGCTAAAATAAACAAAACCACGCAGAAACGTGCGTCATAACGAGCCTTCAAGATTATGAAAACATAGAATAAAGAGTTCAACTTAAAATCAAACACTGTCAATTTTAAAAAGATTATAGTATGTAAATTTCCATAACACTTGGCGTGATTCAAACAAATAATGTGAAAATCATAGGTCGATATATAGCCAGCCCGCTACCCCAGAAAATCAGTTCTTTCTAAGTGCGAGTATAAACTCACGCTATGCAGTGTTATCCATAACTGTCCTATTCCTGGTACAATATCTGTATTCGTTCATTTGAGGAACGTTATTTACTGTAATGAATTACTTCAATGCTTAGTCCAGTCTGGACTTTCCTTTTGTATTGAGAGAAATTAGTGTCACGAAAGGAATGGTAATAGTCGTTTATTCCATTACATCAGCTTTTGTTATTAAATAAACCAGAAATTAATTATATTGATCGAGTACGTAATATAAACGTGAAGATAAACCCGAGAAAAATGAATGTTTCCACCTACTGGAAAGAGGGTTATGAAACAAATGTTTAAGTTAAGGATAAGCATAAACATATAGGAAATGCTTAATTTTATTCAAAATTAAGTTGAAAAAGCAAACCCACACAAAAATGAGGGTCATAACGATCCTACAAGATTATAACACTCTTTAATAAGGAGTCAAATATTAAATCAATCATCCTAAGTTATGGAAAGCCAGGTTACAGTATGTAAATGTCCATAAAAATTGACACACGTGAACAATTGCATAATTTAAATAAATTCCAGAATGTCATTGGTCCATATAAAACACCCCCACCCAAATCATTATTTTAAACCAAAACTTAAATGTTAGAAGAAACTCCTGCAATACAGTGATCTCCATTGCTTTCCTACTGCTGGTATTAACAATGGCAGTACTAATATTAACCCTTTAATGCTGAGCGCCAAGCGAGGCAGCTGCTAGTACCATTTTTATATAAGCCTCTGGCATGACTCAGCCGGTTTCGAACCCGCGACCTCCCGAATCCAAGGCTGACGCTCTAACCACTAGGCCATCGGAGCGGTATATGTTGGCAGTTATCCTTAGAGTGTAGAGTGTAATCCGGATATTCACTTTTGTCTTAAGAGAAATTATTCTCATGAAAGGCCTGGTAACATTGATTTGTTCGATTATATCAGCTTTAGTTTTCAAATAATTCAGAAATTAATTATTTTGATTAAGAATCAAACATAAATGTATTGGCTACAGTATATGACGTTCAGCTTTTCAGCTCTATTGCCAGTCAGCGAGAATCTCAGTTTATCCGCCTCCTAAAACAATCCCCCTTTCATTTCCATTTTTTGTCTGACTATTGCATGCAACTTTCTTTCAAAATAGATACCATTTTTTTGTATCAATTTCACTTTAAAACACGCATTTACCTGCCATATAAAGATCATATTTCTCCATTGTCTGAAAGCGAAAAAGTTCATAGGTTTACGCAAATATGCATTTGCGTGTATCAGTGACGTAAAATGTGCAATTACCGGGACAAATCACCTTCATGACAAGCGACTTGAACTTTTCCCTCATAAATTTAATGGAACGTTTATGCTTATTTAATAGTTTGCATTTTAAATGTGCAAATCGTGGCTATTACATGTACATTTCTTGATTTCTTTATTTTCCAAATGACAATAGTTGCAAAGGTCAAAACAGATTTGTGAACATTTACAGGCTCATCACACTTGTGGATTTCGGGCACTTTTTCGGATCTATCTTCGTGTTATGCTGGTTAGCCTCGAAATGAGTCCGCTTTTGTTCAATTTTATTTTCCTCCAAGAATTAGATCCCAATAGAAAACATTTGTATATTACTATTGATTCGTTTCAATGTTCTTGTGACATAGATTTTTCATGCTGATTTCATCAGCAAATTTTCAAACTATATATATTTTAAAAAGTTAAATTAATATAAAAGATCATATAAACTTAGACCAGTAATAATTCTAACGCTTGTTCAAACAATTCAACAATTAAAAGTCCAAATTCTTTGTGTTTGTCCTTTGCTTCAGAATAGCTGCCTCTCTCGACAATATTGACTCAGCAATTATATTTTCAAAACAGCAAACGTCAAGACAAATTAAATTAGGTGTAAGCCGATGCCCAATTACACTCTCTCTCTCTCTCTCTCTCTCTCTCTCTCTCTCTCTCTCTCTCTCTCCTTATTGTGCCGTTATTTCCTTATAATACAAACTAGACATGACTTCACTAGTTCACCGTTAATTCTTTTCACACACAACGAC
>JAECUM010020759.1:0-64816 GCA_016617855.1 Megalonaias nervosa | reverse complement strand
TATATATATATATATATATATATATATATATATATATATATATATATAGTTCTTTTACCTTAACTTTTTCTTGCTGACGACAAAACAAACAAAACAACATACAACTAAATACAGAGAGAAGATAATTGACACAATAACTGTTAAAAAAAAAATTATTATAACCATATATATACATGATCAAGAGGAAAAAAAAATAAATAAATAAAATTAAAATTAATTTCTGTATATCTTACTTAACCTATTTATTGCTAACACTCACGACAAATCGAACAAAACAGCATACAACTGAATAGAGAGAGGAAAGAAAGACCAGAGGAAAGAACAACATACAACTAAAAGCAGCCAGACGAAAGAGGACAAACCATCCTCAGATATAAAGAGAGAGAAAATGGACCAGAGGGGGGGGGGGGACAAAAGCACTCAAAACTACCAACGAAAGAAGCAGAAAAGGAGGCTTGATCTAATAGTCCTGCCAAAGAGAAAAACTTATCTCATTAACCTGCCAAAAGGGCCCCACAGAAAAGATGTAATAGCTTCACAATCTGCCACCCAGGCCCTACAGAAAAGATGTATAACCAGTCCCCACAAAGATGCATAACCAGTCCCTACAGAAAAGATGTATAACGAATAGCTCCACAATCTGCCATTCAGAAAGGATGTAACTGGCCAACCTGTCAAACGGCCCTGACAGGAAGTACACAAGAAAGAATGGATGGCCAGTTTAGCCAGACAAACAACAAAGCAAGGAGCAGTCCAGGAAGCACTACCTGCTGCTCCACAAACCCAAGCCCCCCGCACACACACACACACACTAACACCCTCGCTGGGAACATCAAAAGAGGTGCTAGGGCAGAAAAAACTAGCAATACCTGGGTGGGATCCTGACATGGACAGGCCCATGTCTAGCAAAGACTTCCCACCATGTCCCCGGCAGAAAGGTGTTTGTATCGAATCAAAGGCAAGGGACAGTCCAGGATACACCCCACCTGCTGTCCCAAAATCTCCCCTACCCGACACGGACAAACTCAAAGGCAAGGGACAGTCCAGGCGGCTCAGCCTGCTGTCCCACAATCCCCCCCCCCCCGACACGGACAAACTCAAAGGCAAGGGACAGTCCAGGCGGCTCTGCCTGCTGTCCCACAAAAATTCAACCAAAGGTCTCCATTTTCATCACGGTAGACCGATGCCACATAATCATGATCCTTTAGGACGGCGGCGCAAAAACATACAACCAACAATACCTAGGCGGAGCTAAATTGTAGGATGGCCCACATCCAGCAGATTGGGAAAATTTAGACCCATATAAGTACGCTAAGTATGCGAAATTCAAACACAAAATTTTATTCTAAATTCACAACCCTACAAAATTGGATAAATTGCACAGGTGGCTTACACAAAATTGGCATAGGGACATCCATAGGAACAACTGGACAGAATTACCACAAAGTCTGCCCTGCTGAAATAAAGCAGGTTGGGCTTCGTCTTTGGTAAGGTCACGCAGGGGAGAGGGGCCGCGATGGGAGACCTGGTGGTGGGTCTGCGGTTTGGGAGCGATGTAGGGACGTCCACTTTATTTAGCGGATATGATGGCACCATGCTCATACCCCGGATAACACGGCACAGGAAAGGCCCAGCCTAGGGCCAAGCGTCCCCTTAAGGGGACCGTCGCCCAGCCTAGGGCCACAACCAGTCGCAGAAGCACCGAGTGCATACGCGACTATATCCGAAATCTCACATATTCATTGATTCTCAAATTTTATTCTGAAGAGGACGGACGTGCACCACACTGCTGCCGATCTCAACAAAGATATTGGATTAGGACTTCAAGAAACATCCAGGAACACAAGAAAACAACAAAACAGATGAAAAATGATACACACTCGGAATTTCTTCAAGGATTTCGCCGAAAATGTGATCCCAGGACAAAAAAAAACATCAATCTACATTACAAGCACGTGGCTGCAACTCCCCAGAACAAAGGAACAAAGAAATTCTGACCATGGACTGGACAGACTGCACCACTCACACATCACACAAGGTAAAGAATTTATTTTACTAACAATTACACTATTTACATTAAATTAATTGGATACTAAACCTAACTGTAGTTTAAACACCGTTTAATAAATAAACTATGGCATGGTTGTAAACGACAATATAGTTTAACACAAATGATCGTATACCGATATCAATTGATTAACATTCAACATTTAATTTATTAACATTTAAACCCAATAAAGTTCATCCACACACAACTTCGCCATAGTAAAACCGAGCAATTAAACCATTATAACCCCTTGCATTCCAACAATTCTGTACAATTAAGACAAGGAAAGGATCGAAATTTACCAAGTCTAACAGCCAATCAAATTCGGCCTTACATAAGCTCCAACCCCACCTCAACCAGCCCATCCATCTAAAACTGGCAATCCCGGTATAAACCCCACTAATAATTAACACTCAAGGCCCCACTGACCCCACACTAATAATTAACAAACTATCCATACCGGGACATAAACCCCCACTACTAAGTCACAAGATACCCAATCTGCAATATTAAAACAATGTACAATGACACACACCGCAATCATGTAACGATTTTAAAACACTTTACTATAATTTATTTTACGTTAAAAATCATTTGTTTACTAATTATTTTTAATTCACCTCAATAGTAGGTCAACCCCCCCCCCCCGCAAGCCAATTGTATACACCCATCACGGAGTCATCTTGTTACTGATATACGACTCGCTATTAAACCGCTACTTGAATACATAGATATCGACGTATACGGTATGGAATTTCTAGTTTCCCACACTAAAAGTACTTGTCGTAGATCAGCGCTAAGGACGTACTGAAACATCCTTATAGAGGCGGTATTGGACATAAGATTAGGGGATATATACGGTCAAATCTGAACGGAGAATTAACTATACTTTAAATTACACTAATTTACCAACATCACTAACACACTGACGGACACTACTAGACTGAACAAACACCATGAAAAGGAAGGATTAACAGCAACGAAAACAGGAACAGCGCTCACGGATGCAGAAAATAAAGAAGAAACCATCCCAAGAAGGAACATAAGAAAATAATGACAACCAGCGGAAGCAAAATAAAGAACACTTGAATAGAGAAGACAAGGAGAAATATTTATGAGAGAGAAGACGGAGCAGAGAAATGACGTCAATAACTACCGAAATTTGCTGGGGAGAGAAGAAACAGCAGAGGCCAGATCCAATAACTCTCCAAAATTGCCATACAGAAAAGAAATAACTAACCAGATTGCTCAGACAGAAAAGATATAAATAACTATTCAACCAAAATTGCCAGACAAACATCAAAGCAAGGGGTAGTCCAGGAAGCTCTACCTGCTACCCCACAAACCCCAGCCCTCCCCCCTATAAACCACCTGGGAACATCAAACAGGAGCTAGGGCAGACATACTAGCAATACCTGGGTGCGATCCTGACCTCGACAAGCCCATGTCGAGCAAAGACTTCCCACCATGACCCCGGCATAAAAGTGGTTGTATCGAATCAAAGGTAAGGGACAGTCCAGGACACACCCCACCTGCTGTCCCATAACCCCCCTTCCCACCCTACCCCCGACACGGACAAGCTCAAAGGCAAGGGACAGTCCAGGCGGCTCTGCCTGCTGACCCACAAAACACAACTAAAGTCTTCAGTTTGGCTTTCGAAGACCACCACAATGCAATCATGATCCTTTTGGACGGCGGCTCAAAATCCGCAACCAACAATATCTAAGCGGTGCTCAAGTGTAACGGATGGCTCACATCCAGCTGATTGGAAAAATTTTCGGCCCATATAAGTACGCTCAGTACGCAAAATTCCAACATAAGAATATATTCTAAATTCACAACTCTGTAACATTCGGTCAATTGCACAGGTGGCTCACACAATGCTGGTATAGGGACACCCGTAGGCACAACTGGGACAATTAGATCGAAGTCTGCCCGACTGAGATAAAGTCAGGTAGACTTGCTCTTTGGTGGCGAGTTGCGGCCGGGGTGGGAGTCTGTTACGGGGTCTGCCGTTTGTGGAGCGGTGTAGAAACGTCCAAATTGCCCCGGGGATATGATGGCACCATGCTCATACCCCGGACAATCAGCAGAAAGGCCCAGCTCGGGGCCAAGCGCCCTCTTAAAGGGACTGTCGCCCAGCCTAGGGCCACAAGGAGTCGCACATGTACACAGTACAATAAGCGACTATAATCCGAATGTAATGTCACATATTCAATTCATTCTCATTCTCGGGGAGGACGGACGTGCACCACGCTGCTCTAGCTATCAATAAAGACATCGGGTTTGTACTTCAAGTAACTTCAAGGAACGAGAGAAAAAAACAACAAAACAGATGAAAAAGGTTATTCACACGGGATTTATTCACGAATTTCGCCGAAACTGTGATTCCAGGACAAAAAAAAAAACAAAATAAAAAAAACCAGCAATCAATACTAGAAGCACATGGCTGCAGCTACAGGGGGGCACTTCCCAGAACAAAGGAACAAAGGAAACTGACCGTGGACTGGACAGACTACACCGCACACACATCGCATAAGGTAATGAACGCATTTTACAATTACAATTACAAATACAAATACAATAACAAGTACAATTATAAATACCGATTCCACTATTTATAATAATTTAATTAAACGCCGTTAACATTACTCTAGTTTAAACACCGTTTAACCAATAAATTATGGCCTGGCTTTAAACGACAATATAGTTTAACATAATTGACCGTATATCAATATCAACTTATTAACATTTAAACCCACTACAATAATTTAATTAAATGCAGGTAACATTACTCTAATTTAAACACCGTTTAACCAATAAATTATGCTTGGCTTTAAACGACAATATAGTATAACATAATTGACCGTATATCAATATCAACTTATTAACATTTAAACCCACTAAAGTTATCCCAACACATACCCCGACATAGTAAAACCGAACAATTACACCATTTCCATCCCTAGCATTATCATAAATTCTGTACAACTATGACAAGAAAAAGGATTGAAATCTACCAAGTCTAACAACCAATCAAATTCGTCCTTACATAAGCTCTAACCCCATCTCAACCAACTCATCCAGCCACAACTTCCAATCCCGGTATAAACCCCACTAATAATTAACACTCATGCCCCCACCCCCACCCCAATCTAACTATTAACAAACTATCTATACCGGGAAAAACGAAAAACACCCACTACTAGTTCACTAGAAACCCAATATGCAATAATAAAACAAGGTACAATGATACACACCGTAATTATGTAAAACATAAAATTATTTTAATATCATTTATCTCTTTTTATAATTCTTGTTTACTAATTATCTCAACTGAACTAAATCCCTTTCCAAACATTAAAATAAAACTATTTCTGCAATACCCTGTCAAATATTAATCTATGTATCCCTTTCAATAATAGTAACATTCCCCATAATTCAACCACACAGGATTGTAACACTATACAGCATTCAGTGCAGAAGTAGGTCAAACCCGCAAGCTAACTGTATACACCCATCAATGAGTCATCCTATTACTGACATAAGACTCACTACTAAACCGCTGTCTGAATACATGTATATCGAAGTATACGGTATGGAATTTCATGTTTCCCACGCTAAAGTACTTGTCGTAGATCAGCGCTAAGGGCGTAATAAAACAACCTTATAGAGGCGACATTGGCCATAAGATTAGGGAATATATACGGTCAAATCTGAACAGGTAAATTGACTTTACTCTAAATTACACTAAATTACACACATCACTAACACAATGACGGACACTACTAGACAGAACAAACACCATGAAAAGGAATAATTAACAGCAACGAAGAAAAGGAGCAGTAAAGGACACAGAAAATAATGAAGAAACCAACCCTAGAAAGAAAATAAAGAATACAGATAACAAGAGGAAGCAAAAATAAAGAAGATTTAAAATAGAGAAGATCAGGAGAAATAGCCAAGAAAGAGAAGAAGGAACAGAGGAAAGATGTTAATAGCTTCCGAAATCTTCAATCTGCCACACAGAAAAGATATAACTAACCAGATTGCCCATACAGAAAAGATCAAAATAACTATTCAGCCAAATTTGCCAGACAAACATCAAAGCAAGGGATAGTCCAGGAAGCTCTACCTGCTACCCCACAAACCCCAGACCCCCCCCCCCATAAACCATCTGGGAACATCAAACAGGAGCTAGGGCAGACATACTAGCAATACCTGGGTGCGATCCTGACCTCGACAAGCCCATGTCAAGCAAAGACTTCCCACCATGACCCCGGCATAAAAGTGGTTGTATCGAATCAAAGGTAAGGGACAGTCCAGGACACACCCCACCTGCTGTCCCATACCCCACCCCCCGGACAAGCTCAAAGGCAAGGGACAGTCCAGGCGGCTCTGCCTGCTGACCCACAAAACACAACTAAAGTCTTCAGTTTGGATTTCGAAGACCACCACAAAGCAATCATGATCCTTTTGGACGGCGGCTCAAAATCCGCAACCAACAATATCTAAGCGGTGCTAAAGTGTAACGGATGGCTCACATCCAGCTGATTGGAATTTTGTTTTGGCCCATATAAGTACGCTCAGTACGCAAAATTCCAACATAAGAATATATTCTAAATTCACAACTCTGTAACATTCGGTCAACTGCACAGATGGCTCGCACAATGTTGGTATAGGGACACCCGTAGGCACAACTGGTAAGGATTTGATCGAAGTCTGCCCGGCTGAGATAAAGCAGGGTGGACTTGATCTTTGGTGGCGGGTGGGGCGCGGGTTGCGGCCGGGGTGAGGGTCTGTTGCGGGGTCTGCCGTTTGTGGAGCGGTGTAGGAACGTCTGAATTGTCCCGGGGATATGATGGCACCATGTTCATACCCCGGACAATCAGCAGAAAGGCCCAGCTCGGGGCCAAGCGCCCTCTTAAAGGGACTGCCGCCCAGCCTAGGGCCTCAAGCAGTCGCACAAGCCTGTGAGCAATACGCGACTATAATCCTAATGAAAAACATATTCATTTTAAAAACAACACATATTCATTTTCGCAAAGAACACTCAAACCACATATTCTACTAACAAATGAACATAGTCGTACTGCAATAGACCTATAAAGATATGATATTTTCAGATTTATGTCTCATAAACATCACACAAATCAAAGACCCAACATACTTAGTCTGTTGGTGTATGTTAGAATAACTTCATTTTAATAAGGAATTAAAAATTTAAAGCCTAAACAGGACACGAGAATAAACGTATTATATCCCAATGGGGGGGGGGGGAGAGAGAGAGAGAGAGAGAGAGCAAGCAAACAAAGGGGCCTTTCGTTTCGTCTTCTGTAGATGCAAGCGCATTAAAATGTTTTCCTCATTCTGACAAATTTTCAAAACATATCAAATTCCTTTTGATTAGATGTTTGAGTTTTGAAGGAATCTATCTTTTTATACGTCTGTCGAATTTTTGTTGTATGATTCTAAATTTGCTGTATATTTTGTGTGAATAAGAATAAATGGCAAAGGAGGGCTTTCTCCGTTTTATTTAATATGAAACATTATCTCATCGTTTTGCCAAATCATGTCTTCACTTTAAAGTTGTAGTGCTATTTCATGGTGTAATGGAAATCATATCTAGAATATGTCCAAGCGTTCGAGCGGAGATGGATAACAACCAAACCCTTCATGTTGCACTTGGTGCAAAAAAAAAAAAAAAAAAAAAAAAAAAAATACCACTGATACAGGCAATCATTTTCGTCAGTGGGAAGTGAAATTATTGACAATACCCACTCCTTTTCTACAGATTAACAAGGCGACTAGAACTCGTATGGATTGGAAACTGCCCCTTGCCGATGTTGTGCTATTCTAATTATTCCCATTGAAACGTTCAGTCGATGATCTCATGTATCAGCGTAAAAGATACATCCCGTGTTACATTAATTTATGTAATATTCTTACCAGACTACATAAGATGTTTTAAAAATTTCTGACTGGGCTTTTTGTTGGCATTTAATTGAGAAAAAACGGGGTAACCATGTGATCTGATCGAGTTGGCGAGAACTACTTTGTACCTAGTCTAAGTGGTTAGAGCATCTGACTCGGTTGCGTGAGGTAGCGGGTTCGAACCCCGGCCGAGCCATACGAAAGAATTACAAAAATGGTACTAGCAGCTGCCTCGCGCGGCGCTCAGCATTAAATAAGCACTACTACATAATATGAAAAAATATAAAATTCAAGGAAACTCAGAGAAGTGCTGTCCTTGGAAATACACAACTTTCGGTCCCATAAATGTACATGTCAAACTATTGGACCGGCATAGATATTACAATTAAAACTTCCCGAAGTCAAAAACAGCGACGTCGGTTTTGACTTCTTTAAATAGGGTACAGGAATAATGTTTACATATCCGAACAACTGCGGCTGTTGCTGTAGAAGCTATTGATTCCATGTAAAACATTAAGATAATCTAAGACGCACATTCCAGAAGAAGAAATGTGTTTTTGTGGCAGATATGCCTGTACATACGGATTATTTTGATCAAGAAGACGGAGAAAGAAGAAACAGACGACAGGACAAAAGATACAATGGAGCTAGACGCTTCCAAACTATATGGAAAATTGATTAAAGTACGTTGATATGAGAGAACGACGGCTGCCTCAAACCATTATACAAACGCTGGACAATCGCTGGATTACTTATACTCTAGAATACTGATGAAACCATAATTTCCAGTGGATGCTTGCAACAAGTTTAAATCACGACGATATTTTACATTAATGATGGAGGAATTCATGCATGGCTACAGTGCGTGCTATCTACATAACACAATACAGTTTCTTATTTTATTATTGTTGCTTAATTCAAAGAACTGTTGCTGCTAAATGACACTTCAGTTGCTTTACTCAGCTGTCTTGACTACGTATTGTATCGACTGCAGATGCATTCAGTTGGGTATCATACTTTTCGAATTTGTTTAAGTATATATTTATGATTCATTAATTTTTTAAGGTATCACATCACAAAAAGGACTATTAGAACCATTGTTTAAGATTATTATTCAAGCTTTTGTGTCCTCTTTAATGCCAGGACTATGACATACATTGGGCTTTTAAGTTGCACTCTTTGGTCTTGCCCAGGAATGGGACAGCTTCCATGAGTCTCAACTTCGAGACTGTTGAGATCCCCATTCAACAACCACAGGTGGGTCTTAAAGACATGAGACAGAACTAGACACACCGCCAGGGACGTACCTAGAGCATTTGGCACCATTGGCAGATCCTTCCTTTGGCACCCCATACATAATTTTAGAATTTAAACACAGAGAAAAATATATTATGTTTGCAAGTAGATTTTTAAACAGTACATTACCATCATAAGCAAATTGGTAATAAGAAAAGTTCAGGACAGTAAAAAAATTCAGTGAACAGGTAATACTGCATTTTATTTTATGCAAGAAACACAGGAAATCAAGTTCCGATGGCACCCCCACTCCTGGCTGTCACCCCGTACGGACAGCCCCCTTCGCACTCCCCTTAGTACGCCGCTACACACCGCCATACCCAATACAGACCGTGGGTCTTGACCCTCAGGTTGTGGACTTGCCCCTGAGTCATACCTTGGAAATAGTTTAAATCTACAGCTTCTAACCATATACTGCTTGAAGGACACGAAAAGAAATCAGACAAATTTCCAGTACAGACCCTGAGGAAGGAGACTTGCTCTAGTGTTATGACTTAGAAACTGTTAAGATCCCCAGTCTATAACTATATATAGGTTTGAAAGGGAAAGAGGAAACAAAATTAGACGTATGTCCAGCACAGACCATAGGCTGTGTCCCTGGGGTTGGGAACTTGACCCTGGCTCATAGCATGGAAATGTTTAAGTTCTCTTTGCCATATATTGTCGTGTACGAACTTATGAAGTGACAAAATTTTAGTTTACTATGACATCTAAAGAAATAACTATATTTCGTTAAACATTGGAGGAATATTTTTACACAAGTTCTGTTTTTGACAGCTCCATAGCATCCAGATAGAAATATAGGTTTTCATAGCTCCCGTCAAAATACACTGGTAACATTTTTATTAAAATATTGGATGGAATATTTATTATGTCATAATCTACACACACATGTGCATATCATGGTCCCCATAAGAGCTATGTGAGAAACATAATGTTCACATACTCAAAACCACTTCAATGGCCCCGGGTGGTCGAGTGGTCTATGGTGCTCACCTTTACCGATCACTGCCATCTCATCTCTCTCTGCGTGGGTTCGAGTCTCTGGCTCGGCCTGTGTGAATATGTGAGAAAGCTGCCAGTAGCTTCACGTGGGTCAGTGGTTCTTACTGGGATTTACCGGGTTCTTCCTCCGCCGCTTATACTGGCCGCCATATATAGCCTAGCTTGCGCTGAGAAATGGCGATAAACCCCAAAACAACAACATTTCATTTAATATTGCGAAACTATCAAAAATGTTTCAATGTGACATGTTTTAGTTAATGTTGTTTGGAATGCTCCCATAGCAATCAAGCATCTTTGATATCAGCAAAGGTAGAAATATTTTTTAATATTTTGAAAATTTAAAATGGCAATTTAGGTGTCAACTTTAGAAATGAGAGAGAGAGATCTTTAAGAATTTCTACAATTGTTGTATGTATGGAGAACAACATATTGGCTGATAAGGGACAAACCAATTATTTTGGCTAGGAGGAGGGCGGACCTTGGATTTACTTTCAGATCAAAATTATTTTCCTCTATTAGATCAAAATTATTTTTCTCTATTACCTCCAACTAGTTCAGTTTTTAACTACTATAACTGGATATAATATATTATATTTCCACAACTTAGAGCCAGATTTTTCTAAAGCTACCTGAAGGATGGAAATTGATCCTTTTGGTGTCAAAATATTCCCCCACTAAATGGGCAGTCCTGGAGGTTACTGCCAAAAGGTAGAGCAGTCTCTAAAGCAACTTCAACCTAAAGATTACTATTTTTACTGTTTTTTTTTTCAAACTAAGTGTAATGTTCAATAATTGGTTCTTATAAATATATTTCGTTTACCCCTTGATTATTCCCCATATTGTTTTAAAAGGAATAAAGAGTTACGATCATTTCACAATATGTATGTTTATAATATCATGCCATTATGTTGGCGGTATATGGAATTTACTTTGTCCATCGATGTGTGTCGATCCATCTGTCTTAACATTTCTATCAAGCTTCACATATTAACATTAAACTTGTATTGTGTGTCAATTTGGGATGAGTATGTTTGCATCCCATATAAATAAACAAATAAAGGGTTCATCCTTTGAGAGAGAGAGAGAGAGAGAGAGAGAGAGAGAGAATTTTACAGCGTGCATTTTCAGTCAGTAATTTTTTAAGATGGCCTTCATGATAACATTAAGCAACATACTACTTGCTTTATCCACTGCTCTAAAACAGCATAATAAAACTGATATTCATGAAGGACAGTACGTATTACAACTATTTCATCCTATCCGCGACACCAGTACGTAATCTTTTACCATCACATAAATTAATCTTGACAGCATCAACATCCACACTTATGCCGTAGATTACTATATTTGGATTTGTCACGTGATCATATTAGCATAGTTAAGCTCTATTTTCAGACGGGTAACTTCCAACGTACGTCGAAGTTTGGCAGTCTTTAAATGTGATTTTCAGTCATATTAGATTGAATATGAACTTAATTTTAATATGTTTCGACATCGAATCAAACAGAGAAAATAAAAGCATGGTTAATTTTTGAAAATATATGCAGTAGAGCCCAATTAAGAGGTTAGAGTTAGGACTGGTCGGTTTGGTGTCAAGATAATGGAACTGTTAGAACTGGTCGGTCTGGTGTCAGGATAATGGTACTGGGTGGGACTAGTCCAATAAATCAACCCTCCGATACTGATGGAGGATATGTGGGTCTGATGTCACCTGTTCATTAAACTTTGCAAATTTTTCAGCATGCAAATCTTTCCGGAACACACCTGCGTACACTATAGACACATACCTGTAATTAGTAACAGCCATGTCTAGCGCGAAATTCAAAACCGCCACAGGACAGGGTTATGCTATTCCACGTGGATTTAAAAGTCACAAAGCATAAGATTTGCCCCGTAAATATAATGTACATGCCACCAGAAGAACCTTTCAGCCGACGGTAGCTCCACAGCCGCGAGGAATACCAGTAAGTGTAGAAAATGTAGGATGGACTATCGGCTGCTCGCTAGTAATTAATAAATTTATTTTGACCTACCTTTGTATGCGGATTGTAAATCCTTCAGAACAATTCGCATTTTTAGAAATTCCTGTTAGAACAGAACACATGTTTATCCATTGGCAGTTGACATTTTTTCTAAATCGCTGTCGCATGCCTAGAAGCACCGGAGTTTGACGTTTTATCAATAAAGTACGAAGAAAGTCTGACAACACGAAGTCACCTTACCGGTACTATAAATTAATTTATAGTACCGATAAGGTGATTTCGTGTTGTCAGAGATTTCATCGTACTTTACTGATAAAACGTCAGACTCCTGTGCTGGAAGGCAGCATCATCCCCCAAAGTAAGAGTAACGAGTGGAAACAAGTCTAACGAGGATTGTATCACCTTCTTATCAGGAACTCCACGCGTTACTCTTACATTGGGTTGATGCTGCCTTCCGCGCATGCTACCTACAATTGGTGGAATTACTTGTTTGATGTTTACTTAGCTATTACCTTATTGATGGAGACTCCCCTGTTCGATAAATAGCCACGTAGCGGACACATTCAACAAGAATTCATACGCTTAAATTAGGCAATAAAACTGATAGGAAATATCACCAGAAAAGCAAAATAAAAAGAACTAATAAAATTATAAAGATTTGCAATTATAAGGGTTTAATATTATTTCTTTTCTGACTTTATCGTGGTATAAACTATCGGTTGCCGACTCACACAGCTTACATAATGCCCCTCGGGCATTATTTGCTGTGATTCGGCATATGAGTTTATACCACGATATAGGCCGATAAATCAGCCACATACCTGTAATGATACTGACTGAAGGTTTAGTTGATGATTTCACCATAGGATTAAATGATCAGTTTTAGATGGTAAACGTTCGTTGCAAATTCTTCGTTTTGCTACTTTGCTAAGAGCAAGCGTTCGGCGATGTTTGCAATAGTAAACATCGTGCAGGTCATGTTGGCGTTCATCACCCATTATTGCAGTAATGGGTGTTGTTGTTGTTGTTGTTGTTGTGGGGTTTAACGCCATTTTTCAGCACACGATAGGCTATACATGGCGGCCAGTATTAATGCTGGAGAAAGAACCCGGAAAAACCCAGGAAAGAACCACCGACCCACGAGAAGCTACTGGCAAGCTTTCCCGCATACCCACATTGGCCGAATCCGAGACTCGTACCCACGCAGACAGAGGTGAGATGGCAGTGATCCGTAACAGAGAGCGCTTTTGACCACTCGGCCACTCGGGGCCCCGTAATGGGTGTAATTTTTTAGACTTTGATTACACATACATTCAAATGGGAATTATTCACTTTTTTGGGATCTCCATATCCCTTTGGAAGGGCATTATTTACACGGCCCGAGAAATATATATGGCAAAGTCAATGCAAGTATGTGGACATCTTTAGACGAATCAATCTAAACGAGTGATCCAATACAATCCGGACTGAATGTCGTACGCTGTGATATCACAATGAATGCTACCCATGTTGACAAACAATGTCGTACTACCGTATATTGTGACGATTACACTTGACGTGCTCTTTTTTCACAAAAATTAGTATATGGCAACCATTGTAAACCATAATAGCGATCGATAATTTTCCTCTGAAAGTTTATAGATTATAGATAAAGTGCAGATCATTCGATAATCAGGACTGAATTGGCTTTGGTTGGGTAAAATTAGTACTAGATTATAAACAACAATTTATTCTTAAATTAAGATGAGCAAATGCGCATACACGACCTGTATGACTTTTACTATAAGATCAAAGGTTCCTAGCATGTCATTTACTCTTCGAACATTACGATCCGAACATCGCTCGACCATTTCCGTCTGTTCGTGAACGTTATTCCTCGACTTGACCGAAAGACCGAGGATGTTCCGATTGCGAACGTCACTGATGTAGACCACATGAAGAGGGAAGTTCGCATGAGCTCGAAGCAAAATAAACACATGGAAATAAGTAACTCGAATTATACACAATGACACATTACAAGTGAACTCTGGGCGATATGAAGTCATTGATTCGCTAAGCAAAGATAGGTATATTTTAAATTATCAAGCATGACCAGCACTGGCTTTGATACTCATTAATTTCGACAACTGTACCTTAAGACCAGAACTTAAAATATATTATATCAAGACAGGGTGAATATTAGTGTTTAATCATCTAAGATAGTTGTTACTAATGCCTGATTTTAAAAAAAAAAAAACTAATGTCAGACTGATAATATCAGAATATTATAAGTCCGAATTAAAATGGATTAGAAATTTTGCTCTCAAACTAATCTGTTTATTTACCATGAAAGTATTCGCACACCCTCCAGGTTGTTCGTACACCTTACCGACTTTAAAAATGATGAACATCGAGGATATACAAATGCACAAAACTTTTGTTGGTAGTGTTGATGTCAAGGGCAGAAGGTGAAGGTTAAAGGTTAAAGTCAGTGTAACTGAAAGAAGAAACCTGGTTTCTACACAGTAACTTTAGTTCTACATAACATACCTTTAGTTCGTTCCACACGGTATCGCGAATGATATCCGCATTTGTTTCATATCGAATTATCGTGTCCGCATTTCAGAATGTAGCTAAAATTATTGGATTTGTTTCGTGAATGAATGAATGAAACATAATTCATAATTGATATACAGCGCAACACCATTCATTTCACACATCTTGAAAAAGACTTGTATGTGTACATGGCACCCGCCATGTTTGCCTTGTGTTCTGGAAGAGTCCGTATTTGATACTGCAAGGAAATCAACAGGAGGTAACTACGTTATGGACAAATAGGAAAGCTAATTGGTCCTTAATAAACAAACTGACTGTTCCACAGGTCATTGTGGCATCAAAAATGTTGATGTAAACAGAATTCCCTATTTTATCATGTATTTAAGGAGATGTGTTATGCACTATGTCAGTTTGGATCTTGTTGAAATGTTCCATATGTGAAACGAATTAGCTACTTTGAGCTATACTTAATCGTGCCAGCCTGAAAATTAACTGAGCTACAGAAACGGACATCATTCATGATGTTGTGTGGATGAACTTTGTCGGATGGCTGGGACATCGGGTAAGGATAAGACATGTTGTTTTAGGATTCAAAAGGTCAATGTTGAAGCCCATTGTAGCTCAAAAGAAAATGGGTTTATAGAATAAGACTGGGTCTAAATTTAGTCACTTGGCCAATGTTTGTGGATGGCTTAAGGCAACAAAGAAACCAACATATTTTGGCATTTAAAGGTCAGAGATTTATCTGTTTGCAGTGTAAAGAAATATTTCGTGTATGCATTGAGCTTCATCAAATAATTAAATAAAGAAGATTAATACATAAATAAATACAAGTATTGGTCTGTGAGGACAACACTCACTTGACCATATAACTGAATTCTTATCACACATGATATAATAATATTTAATTTGTTTGTAAAATAAATTAGAAATGAATAGAATTCATATAATTTATAAGAGGGAAAGGAGTGAAAAATTCCTCAAATAAATATTGTTTTGTGCTGAGATAAACTTTAAACAAATATTTGCTGTTCAAAATATTGCCTAAAGTTTCAAAACTCGATACAGAAAAATAATAACAAAAAAAAAAAAAAAAATGTATTAAAATCACAATAACTGTGATTTGATTAGGCTGAGCGCTGCTGAGCTGACTGTGCACAAGCAACGCTTCAGATACTTCTTACAAAACCCACAAAACCGACAACCAACAGAGCCAACAAAACCCACAGATTCAACAAAACCCACAGAACCCACAAATCCCACAATGTTCGTTAGAATAATCAAACAACCATGGGCTAGTATGGCAACAGTAAATTTAGTCAAGTTTCATAATGATTAAAGACAGAAATTACCAACTCGATATTTTGCACATTACTACATTACGATTTTATTGCTCCCACCCCCACCCACCCCGCCACCAAAAAAATAAAATCAGTTTGTTTTTCGCGGCACATACCGTGTTTACGCTGTTGCTCAGAGCAATGGTTCGGAACCTGTGTTAAGTTATGCACTCTTACAACATTACCGAGGTAGACCGCATGACAAGGGAATGCACCATGTGTTCGTACCAAGGAAATAAAGAAGAGAAAATCAAACTTAAATGCAATGAAGTGTACAAATTAAACAATGGGGGCTATGAACATATTCAGTATGTATCGTACAGTCATCAACAGTGACTAGAAATAGTCATTAGTCAAATTATCAAGGATGTCATCCGACAGCGTTGTTACTCCCAATTTTCGCTAACTCAAAACTGCATGCAGACTATACCAGCTTACAGTTATTCGAAGAAGTAAACAAAACATAAATCATAGAAAATATTAATATTAACTTGTTTGAGAAATTCGCCAGTAATGCACTGCTTAAAAAAGAAAAGGAGACCGAATTGGGCGGCTTGTATGAATAGTGCTTACCGTATACATGTATCTATATTTCACTCCAAAAATGCAGTTTATTACTGTATAGTGAGCTTGTTTCAAGATTGCATATCTTGACCAAATGTTCTTGTCATTGAGACACATTGGTCATAAATTTCCTGACTTGACCACGCCCTACCAATGCTGATGTAGTAGAGTTTTAAACACAAGAGTTTCCTGGCATTATTGGTTAATTCTGCATCACATCTTGATGTTGCATTGTATCACAATCTCCATTTGACCTTTTCCCTCTGTGCCGTGGTTCATCTCTGAAACTTTTGATCATTGCAGCATGACAAACAGAGCTTTGCTGCAGAGTCCTCAGGAGTCTAGTTTTTATATAAAAGATTTCACACTTAAGAACTCTTTTAAATAAATGTTAAGCCTTTGTGACATTATAATGTGAGATAATTTTAATACATGGTGGTGCAGGTCCTTTCCACACTTTTTAGTCCACGTAGGTTTGTGATGCACAAGGCGGTATATAGGAATAGTTGCTGTACATGTACCTTCATGATTGGATCATTACACCTTCTGCCATTGTCAGAAATTGAGCTGATTTTCAATTTAATACCAGTGAATACAGCTAACACTAAAATATTTATATTTTCAGTCGTGGTGAAATCAATTTGAGTTTCAGCCTGGAATGGAATGTCTCCTGCACTGAATAACTCAACAAGAATTCCAGAATTGTCGGGTAGTCAACTTGACCTAAATATTTCTAAAATTGTTTGTTTTTTCTTCTATACCTTCCATCTTCAATGCACAACATTTATCAGCCACTAAGTTTCATTGTTTCCATATTCCTGATATAGATAAACCTCAAAATATTTGCTCTTGTAAGAATACAAATAAATCCTGATTTAATAACTCCAGAGTTTAAGGGTCCAATTTGGCATGTTTGATTAATCTTTTAACCTTGCCGTGCCTTTTCAAAGTGGATTTATAGCTTCAAATAAGTTTCTTGTTCCACTGAAATATTCATGGGAATCACATTTTAACCTTTCTCTGCATACTAGGCCCCATGGGTACTGAAATAATAATTTTACTTAAGCCTTTCTCGGCATAGTAGGCCATATTGGTGATGTAATAATAATTTTACTTAAGCTTTCTCGGCATAGTAGGCCATATTGGTGATGTAATAATAATTTTACTTTTATCTGTTCTCTGCATACCAAGCACTATTTGTACTCTAATAATAATTTTACAATGCAAACCTGATACATTGTGTCTTGCTCCTTTAGTGCAGCATTGAAGAATTCACACAATATCCTGGAATGAAAGAGCTTGTATGTCTTCACCTCAGATGATCATCTTCTTTGGCTTCTATGAACTGGTCCACTAAATTGGGAGATGGTGGATTCTGTAAAAGCACTTTGACTTCTGTGAACCGTTCCACTAAATTGGGAGATATGTATTCAGTCAAAGTCCTTTCATACAAGATCAGTGGGCTTTGTCAGCAGTATGGTGTAAACTTGTGTATATGTGGTCTACTCCAAAAGTTCACCAGAGGTTAGTAAAACAATTATCTCCTGTTTATTTTAGATGCTGCTACTGTGGATATTTAATTTATCTTGTGAACCTGACTTTTATCGTGATTGTAAGTTGTAAATGGAGTTTTGCATAACTTGCTTTGTGCATGATTGTAAACTGTAAACAAGATGTACACTAATATTTGAGTTGAGGGCCAAGCCTTGTTTACAATTAAATTCATTTTCCTATTGAAATGTACAACATTCTGTTGCATCTTAAGTCAAGTGGAATTATGTATATACAGAGAGTTGAGAAACAAAATAATTCATTCCTGTTATAGATCGGTCTCTGGGGAATCTATTGTGTTTACAGTTTCTTTGTTCAAATCAGAAATAATTTGAGATGATTTATGTATGTAAATTATTCATTAGACTTACTGAAGTGCTGATTGACTTTTATATTGCCATATTACTCTGGATTTCGGTGAATTCATTCAAAGACATTTTGGAGTACATCAATTGGTATATAAGAACTTTCAAGAGATATTACATCATGACATTCAATAATATTGGAATTAATTCAGAACATTCTATATCCTTGGACATTTTGATAGGACATTTTAGGAATATTTGGAATTTAATTCACAGTATTGTGTCTTGAATTTTCATTTTGTCTCCTGGTGAATTAAATTGTTCAATTTTAATCAAATTGTTGGTTTCACTTTTTCTGTTACATATTTTAAGAGCTAGAGTCATTACACTACTTTACTAGGTCATGGTTGTTGTTGTTTTTGTAGGGTTTAACGCCATCTTTCAGCACAAGATAGGCTTTATATGGTGGCCAGTATAAATGATGTAGGAAGAACCTGGGAAAACCCCAGAAAGAACCATTGATCCACGAGAAGCTACTGGCAAGCTTTCTCACACACCCACATTGGTCTATGAGACTCGAACCCACGCAGACAGAGGTGAGTTGGCAGTGATCTGTAACGATGAGCGCTTTAGACAACTCGGCCACTCCGGGCCCCTAGGTCATGGTAATCAGTGAATATATGAATATCTTAACTTGATATTAGGGCAAAACTAGTGTTTGGACATTAGGACAAAATTAGTACATGTATGTGGGATTTCTTATCTGAACAGTAAAATGAACCCTGAAAAACAATGAAATTTTTTAAAAACTGTATGAAACAACTGGGTTAATATTTAACATTTAATGAAAATGTTTATCAAATGTTAGGTTAGGAAGAACTGTTATTAGTTTCCATATTTATTAAATATAACTTGATTACAGCACATAGTAAAAATGCTAAGAATAAAAAATTATAAGTCATTCAAATGTTAGTATTTCTCTTTTACCTCTCTAATCAATTCTGCCATTTCACATTTGAAAAGTGCAGGGGAGATAACATCTAAAATTATTACATTTGGGAATGCTGACCAAGGATCACCTGCTATCTTACAATAGACACTCTGAATAAAATGTAATTTAGATTATGGAAAACAATAATTCATATTAGTTTAAGGTTTTACTACACTAACTGAACCAAGCACCTGCTATTGCATTCTATTATAGTGTCCTTAACAAAACAATACCTTTTTTTGTCCTGAGTAAGTGTGTTCAGTCCCAGATGTCAGATAGACCTAGATTGTTATGCAGTCATTCCAACTGAAGGTTCATGGAGTAATCTGTGAAAGCTCATCTTTATAGCTCATCTTTTAAGTAGTTGTTCTTATTTTTATTTAGTATGTTTTATTGCAATATTCCCTCATACAGTATTTGAACTGGTATTCCATTTTGTATTTATTTGTGGACATACATACATACATATATATATATATATATATATTGCGTAATTGGTGAATTGATGGCAATACATGAATATATACTGAAAACTCTACATTCACTAGGGAAACTGAGAATTATATAAACTATATACATATTTAAGCATATCATCAGCAATTTCTACTTGGTACTATTATTATTATTATATATATATATATATATATATATATATATATATATATACAACATAGATCAGACTGCATCTAAGGACAATTAGAACTTGGTGTCATTATTACTATATATGTATACAAGTTACATCAAAATATATCTAAAGACAATTAACACTGAATTTTCCACAATAATGAATTCACTGAAACTAACCATGTACTGTTATAGTGTTGTAGCTATGTTGAGCTATAGAATTTTAGTGAAAACACCATTTTTGTTAGAACCAGCTATGTATTACTATAGTGGGTTTTTTTGAAACACTATTTTATTAGAACTAGCTATGTATGGCTATAGTGTTTGAATGAAAAACAAAATTATATTCAAACTAGCTATATATTGCTATAGTGATTTAGTGACACCACATTAGGTCAGAATGTATCTAAGGACAATGATAACTATGATTTTTCTTTATAATGAAGTCAATGAAATTAACCAACAAAAAATATACGTTTCAAGCATACATTGTCAAGAACACACATGCATATGTATTAATATTTCAAAGCTGTTCAGTTTGTCAAGAGTCCCAAGAGGGAACTCAGGCTCTACTGGCTAACAAGGATTTAGAGAAATAAAAAATAACACGATTTCTTCTTTTGAAATGATGAATATTAGAACTAACTCTGATTTTGAAGTCAGTGGTCTTGCTGTAGTTATGTGGCTTTACTGGCTTGTAATCATGATAGCACAACAGGTAGGTAGGGATTTGTATCATTTAGTTTGGAGACAAATCTGAGGAACATCTTGAATGAAACATGTTATATAGATTTGTTTTTATTCCAAAGATATTACTTACAGATTTATCCAAATGTAGGACATGGTTATATTTTGACATACACTGTACAGATCAATGATCTTTATCAGTGTCATCAGTTTTAGGGTCATGATAAATAGTATTGTATCCTGTACACTTGTTATTTCAAATTAGCTGTGTTACCAAATTTGGTTTCTTGCACTTTTACACTAATAATGCTGAAAACTCAAACATAAGAAAATAGTTGTTGTACCAAATTTGGATTCTTGCAGTTTTACACTAATAATGCTGAAAACTCAAACATAAGAAAATAGCTGTCATACCAAATTTGGTTAGTTCCCGTTTTACACTAATAATGATGAATATCCAATTTTAATTGCAATTTAACTAAATACAAAACCTAGTCATATTGCAAGATTTAATGACAGCCCCTTTTCAGTGCTGCCATTCATGCAAGAAGAGTAGAGATGACAATATTTTGAGATCACTATAGTTAACATGTGGGTGGTAAGATAAGCACAATGTTTAATGTGAAATGTAACAGTGTTTTAATGAAAACCCCATCTCTGTTATAACTAGCTATGTATTGCTATAGTGTTTTAATGAAAACCCTATTTTTATTAGTACTAGCTGTGTATTGATACAATGTTTTAATAAAAACACCATTTTTTAGAACTAGTTATATATTGATACAATGTTTTAATGAAAACACCATTTTATTAGAATTAGCTATGTACTGCTAGAGTGTTTTAGTGAAAACACAATTTTATTAGAACTAGCTAAACCCAAGTGTCTATACAACCATCTATTCAATGGAAATAGCTTTATAAAGATTTTCAGGTTTACCATCAAGGCAGCCATTTTGAAGATTCTGTGTAGGCAGGGGTGATCAAGTCAACAGTCCCTTGCTTCCTTGCAGTCTTTGATACATTCTTCGATGGCGTATAAGTAACAGACAGTAGTAGTTAGGAAGAGAGTGTTAACTGGAAGTTTAATCTGGATAGTCCGTTGTATCTTGAATATATGACTATATGAAAGAAGTTTTTTTTTTTTTTCCCACGAAAAGCCGAAGTTGATAATCAGTATACAGTAAAATCTGCTGTAACGGACACAGAGAAAATGTCTCATATAAATCACCTCTTTAACGGTCGACTGCCTTCAACAGTCAACGGTATGATTTTCCTAACCAAACCAAAATTTCACCCTGCCTTAAGGGGTCATTGGAGCATATCAGCAAATATCATAAAAGGTATGCAAATTAATCGTTTCTTTTGTTTGATGAGCAAGTCATTGCTAAGATAAGGCATATCCTGTGAATCAATGTTTAATAGTTTCATGTCTCGACTGTACTTATCGTACTCCAGTCACACTATCAATCTAATCCAAAGGTTTTAATATGTCAGCTTCGAAACATAAAATTATCAAATCTGTTCGTTTGCTGGATCGTCTATGCCGGTGCGAAAGATATTGTTAGATATCTTCATATATTTGATTGTGAATTAAAGTTATCTCTGAAGAAGAATTGTTCCATTATTAAAAACGATAGAGGAAACCCCAGCTGCATTAGAATCAGGAGTCCCGCAATATTCAAAAAGTGTCAGGGAAAACAGGTGAAGTTTCTTTGATTTATAGTTCACAGTGAATTGCCATATATGGCTTAATTTTCTTTTCTGTGTATCACAACCTTCTCACATTCTGACATAAGCCGACTGTCTTTTGATCTGTTGAGCAGCTTACTAATCCAGATATTGTATTTTATAGACTAAGTAAAACGAAGATCGGTGTATAGGTTTCTGCAGGTAATAATTTCATTGCTAAGATGGATTAAGGTACAGCAGTATTATGTTGAATATAAAGTTGGGAGAGCACAACATATGCCTGTAATTATGGGTTCGTTGTACAGCGAATGTAAACAATATTGAGAATCTAATTTTATTTTTAATAATAACAATAATAATTATAATAATAATATAATAATGAATTTAATACAAAAATGAGAACCTGTGTAAGGTGATGACCTGTGTGCAACGGCATTTTGCCTGCATATACTGTATTGTATATTTAACATAGATTGTGTGAATGACTTTTGTCCGTGATTGTAGATTTGGAGATCACCAGATTTCTGTCATAGTTGTTAAGATAATTGCTAAAATATTGAGCTCAAGGACTATCCATGTTTACGAGCTTAGACCATTACGTAAATGAACTTGATGACAATTTGATGGACTTTCCATCAGAAATGACCAAATCTATGGAGTTTCGGACTATTACATTGTGTCATATATCAGGTATACGTCTGTGAAACAATTTTTAATTGTGCTCAGATATAATTTGAGAGGAATCAATTATTTAAATATGACATGACCAATTGCTAATTGAGTTTGGAACAAAAACACTATTGTTATGGAATTATTGAGGACTCATGCAAAGACATATTACATTGTATCATTCTATCACATTATCATATTAAAGACTATTGTTACATTAGCACATTCAGTTCTATTAGAATTTACTTGGAACGTTCTCTACTTTTGAACGCGTAATATGATAGCCAGGATCATTTGACATTTAATTTGCAATGTGTGTTTTCAATTTTCATTTTATACCACAGAAATAAATAATTTGTTGGATTGTTGCTCGGACTAGTTGATCCTGGTCTATATTATCCGGAAGACATGCCTTATTCTACCATTGTAATAGATAACACTTTTCAAAATTTAGAACATTTAAAACTGAGTCCATTTAAATAAAAATAATTCCTAACCTGGAATTTTAATGTTGTTTACCAACGCCCATTTTAGAGACAATGTAAGACTAAGGTCTTGCATGTTTAAAGCGCCGCCCAGAATGACGTAGTTGCATTAACTTGAAGCTAGCTAACTGAGCAAGGTTATGTGTTCAAATCACCGTGAACTGTTTTGTTCCGCAGCATGTGCATCGTGGGGTTAAGTATAGATCCAATGGCCCATGTCTGTTGCATATCTGAATTCTTCTTTTTATTCCCAATGATCATGTGCAAAGACTGGGCTAAAAAAGGACTGGAAATCAATACGTTTTGGAGACATTATAGACTTTTCTATATGTAGTACACATGCGGAATGGGTTATCTGATTTAGGAACAAGAATACACGGTGACCTCCAGTTACTTTTACTTGGTTCTATTCAATCTTTCTCAAACATTCCTCCTTGAGAGAATATTCATCCTGTAACGATGTTGTTTCAAAGGTGTAGAATCTATAATCTCAACGTCACGATAGATTTTAAAATTTTGTAATTGAACAGCAGAACTAGAGTGATCATATTCACATAACAGCTGTTTTAATTCACTCTTCTCTTGTACTTCTGATAGTTTCAGGTCCATTATTAATTTGGTTATCCCTAGAAACACACTTTTGTAACAGATTTATATAAGAAGGATTTTGTTTTAATACTGCGCCTCCCAGAAGTGTTAGTGATATATTTAAGTCATCTAACATCTTTTAGATTTTACAAGGATCAGATAATTCAGCCCGAAGAGAGTTTGTAAGTATGGGTTAATTAGAATGGTAAGCATCCCTATTTTACTTTCCTTGCAAAAATCATTAACAATAATTTAAACAAAAATACGCTCGATTGCCTAGAAGACGATCTTCGGGCACCTTACACAAAACGTTTGTATTCGAGAATGGAATATAGTACAGGAATATATTAATTTCTAGTTTCAGCTTAATATCTAGACTTTGGTTTAATTCCGTGAAACAGTCACACTCTTTTCTTTTACAGTACTTGTATATGTATATAAATGTTTATATTATAATCAAACCTGTGTACGATAGCAACGGTGGCAGTGAAATTACCCATTTTCGATGGTCTTTACTGTTTGAAGGAGATATAATTCAGTTGTCACATTTATTTCTCTCAGTTTTAACGGATGGATAGGTCCAGTAGTGATTTGTAGGTTTACTAGTTGCCACCTTTTAACAGTTTTATCAATGCAATTTTTTACCTTGAATTACGAGAAAAGGTAAGTGGTTTGTTCATTTTATTTTATTTGTTTAGACTATATACCATACATTATGTTCATTACAGTCTAAAACATTAAAATAAGGGCTATTTAATAACATCATGAGTATCCTTTTAAGACTTTTGAGCATGTTGCCTACATAATACTATGGTGTCAAGAGGTTTAGAGCCAATCACGTGATGCATAATTTTAAATTGGGTTTGTTTTTAAATGGGTTTGAAAGGGAGCAACATTTAGGTCATATAATTGTCAACGTTCTGCACAACTACAAATTAGATGTGGTGCTAAATAATTTCACCCTCTAATCTGCAAGTAATTTAGTTTTTGTAACACGTAATTGTCTAGGATCGTTTACTAACAAGATTAAAAGGAGACATATTTTCTCAATATGCAGAAATATTCATTCGACAAAAATATAGATAGGTAATGGAAATGTAAACGCTGCTATGAAGCAAAGTTTTACTATCCCTTGAGCTGCAGCTGCGGACTGGCAATATTGTTCAAGAATACATTCAAATATGAAATATTGAAATGACTGAAAGAGCCAGGGGAAAATCGCATTATATTGATAATAAGAAATATTAGCAGCAATTTTTAGACCAAAATATAATTAAGAATGTTTAAACAACGCTTAGCACATATAGACAAAATGGATAATTCATCAAATATGGTTGAATGAGATTGGAATGCACCATATATATATATATATATATATATATATATATATGATCAATTAACTATGCAAATAATAAGAAGCAGAAAAGATACAGACAAATACATTGATTAATGGACTAATTTGAAGTTATAGACGCCTAGTGAGAGATGAACCACACCCTCAGAAGATACAGCTGGAGAGGCAGTTTTTAAAACAAGCTAGATATCTGACACGCTCTAATGCTAGCATCTGATCATCTCCTGTTTCTATCACCTTTAAATGTAGTGTGCAAATAAGAGGGCGAATTATGTAGAAATTTAATACTAGCCTTTAAATGACAGTTGAATGGTAGACTATATATCAATTTTAAATGAATATTATTCATAACAATAATGATGCAACAAATTTAAATATAAACGATCAAATGATGTGGGGAAAATTAACTCTTACTACGCTTCTAAAAAGAGTTACATGAATCAGAGAAAGAGAGTGAAAGAGAAATAAGTCTAAATTATAATGTTTATCTGCGTTTGAAGACAATATCGATGAGGTTGGCATATTAAAAATAAATCTGAAAATATTTCGAGAAGAACAATTTAAAGGCATGATCTTAGAAACAAATATAAGATTGATAGTGGAGGAGGAGAAGCTCCAAATTTTTTAATTACCTTAAGATAAGACATTAGTTTGGACAATTGATTCAGGAGTTTATCCTTGACAATTAAAGTGAATTAACAGATCTGAATAATATTTTAATTGAAGAGAAAAAAAAAAAAAAAACATTTACAATAACCTTTAGTCAGCTAGATATCCTTCAGGTCAGTAATGCTCCCATGAATGCCTTGATAGACTCTGCAAATCTGTTTGCAATGAGAAAGAAGTACTTGATAGTCTTCTACTACTCCAAGAACATTGCTAAGCGCTGGTAAGCATGAAATAAGGCATGTCTTATGGATAAGATGGTTTTACTGCAATGTTCTATTTAGTATTTTGGGCTGACCTAGGGTCTTTTGTTGGTTAAAGCTATAAATTATACAAAGAAAACTAATAGTCTATCAGTTACAAAAGAGTAGGATTTATCTTAAAAAGTGGTATCATCATCCATTTCTTACATAACAAAAAAGGCTGAAGCATAGATAATAAGCAAAAGACAATCATATCTGTTCGAAGGTTCGATCTGTTGATGACTGAAGTCGCCTTATTTTTTATTTAATTGTAACAAGAAAAGAAGAAACTGACATCCCATCATTTTAAATTCTTGATTTCGAAAAAGCTTTTGTTTCATTAGCATTTTCTTTTATAGAAATGTATTTAGATGTTTTCTGTTATAGTCCATATGTCCGGAAATGGTTTCAAAACTTTTATAATGATATAATATGAACAGCAAAACATATTTGGAATCACTCTTGTCGTTTTACGCTTCTTGGAATTATATTTTATTTGAGCAAAAGCAATACTACTGTAGAAAATTGCACAAAGAGACATTAATCAATAAAACAATTCACTTGCTAATAGGTGTTTTAGAAATAAATCCATTCTTGGAAATATCACAGTAATTCAATATTTGTCAATGCTCGTTCCATGTTTTATAATACTTCATGTATCTCCAAAAACGGATTCGTATAGCATATTCAGTCTTTCTTAACTTCCTTTGGAGTGAAAGGTGACAAAAGAAAAAGAACATTTTTGTCGATGATTATCAAGATGGTGGGCTGAAGATGCTACACATTCAATCGTTTTGTCATGCACATAAGATCACGTGGATACAACAAAATTAATTGGTCCTGTCAAACACACACCATGGGAACATTATCGCATAGACACACTTGACGAGTTTGGAGAGGACAATATTTCTGTTTACAAAAGAAGGACTCCATATGGCTTCACAGAAGTTCAACAGTTTTTGGAATGATATTTCTTCATAGTCCGAATCGGATGAATATCTCACCACAGTCCCTCAACAAATTCTATCGTTGCCACTCTGGTGTAATAAATATATCAAGATATATGATAATGACATTCTTTATGAAGACACTGTGCGAAAAGTCTGTATTTTATGCTAATGACATAGTTATGGACAATGGCAAGTTCCTTATCTGAAATGAGTTCATGCAAAAATTAATTATCAGTTTTGATTTTGAAGACTTTTACGGAGTTGTTTACGCAATACCAGGAACTTAAAAAGCACGCTGTTTAAAAAAAAACAAAAAACAAAAAAAAAAACAACAACATGCATAATCATAATCACACCGCACGAAATATAAATCTTTTAAGAAAGCAAGGCAAAGTTGAAAAAAATCATTGTATATATAGTATTTAGGAAAAACAAATGACTTCCAGCTCAACTAGAAATTAAATGGAACTCTATTTTAAATAATAGTTACTCATGCGAGATTGTGAATCAATATTTTCCCTTCCCCTCTCTATTATTGGGTGTACATGACTTCAGAGTTTCCAATACAAAGTTCTCCAAAGAATTCTAAAAGTAGATGGTAAGTATAAAATGTAAGTATCAATGGTAAGTATAAAATGTAAGTATCAATGGTAAGTATAAAATGTAAGTATCAATGGTAAGTATAAAATGTAAGTATCTGAATCATGTTATGTAATGAAATTCAAGTTAATCTACTTCATTTATGTTTTCGATGTCATTATCTGAAAAATGTATTGATTAATTGTAGGTCAGTTCTTAAAGTCAAATGTCATACAGAGTTAGATTTAACAGAAGATATTATACTATTTGGAACTATAACTGCGACAGAATTGGGGACATTACTGTAGGCTATTTGCTTAATTCTGTTAAAAGAGTATATGTATATCAGGCACATGTAGAACTAAAACTTGCATTAAAAGTGTTGAAGTTTGATAGACAAATCGAACTTTGTAAACATCTGGAATTTTATTATACATACTCGGCAAGTGCAGAAAAGGTGATGGCGGGAAACGATTACGGCAGCACTGACAGATATTAAGTAATTAATTATGTAACAAACAATATGTGTGTATGCAGGTATGTATGTGTGTAATGCATATATAGACTTATATATGTTGACATTATAATATAAATGAAAATTAATAATATTTTATGAATATATGAATATGACCAAATTTATAAACCAAAATAATTAAATTTTCCTTGTAGCCATCGTCCCATATACTAGTGTCTACAATCACACCGTGAGATAACTACTCTTTAATCTAGCTGCTGCTGATCTAACAGAGAAACAAGAGTGTTACAAGAAATGATGATTGCAACAATTTGTATGTTCGAGTGTTCAGTATATGATCTTGAATAAAGATGTCGTTTTATCAAATACCAAGTTAATCTTACATTGCTGTGATTAAATATCGCATGTCAAATGAACATAAATTGCGCACACTATACAACCCAGATTACAAAAAGAAGTTTCTTGACTTTCTTAAAATCACCGAAGACCAACTGAGTACGTTTCAAACTACCCGGGCTGGATATCGATAAAATGGAACGGGATCTTGAAGCCACAGTTGATGAATTTATGCCAAACATCAATGCAGCATGGGGCAAAACAAGAGGCCCTCTAGACATTCTCCAACATAATAACGATCCAACAGGTGGTGGTCTTCATGTATTACCAGGTATTGTCAATATCACGTGGATTTATGTAAATCTAGTATGTGACGCAGTCGGCTGTAGCTATACTGCGTTTGGGCAAGCATCCCAATAACAGGATTGGCAGGGATATTTTCTTTACAGCTTTTCTCCAGATGTCTCACTGGTTCATTTGATTGTGTCAGCGATTTTTAATCCTGTTCATTTACGATGTCATAATTCATCGCTGTCACGATACGTTTTCGTCTAACCGACGAAGAGGGCAATTTCTTGGACACGCGAGGTGAAGAATTATCTATTAGTTTGTATGTGCGTGATAGCCGTGACAAATATTAACGACCAAAAATGACATCTTATGTTTTGGTTATTTTTTTTTTTAGGTTACTGATGCTATTTTGCCTTACGGAATGCTTCACATTCTGCGAATTCGGGAATCCTAATGGATTCCAACACAATTTGTTTAGGCTGTATCGCACGCGTACTTACAGCCGATCGAGTTTCTTATTGTCGAGACAGCTCTGATCGTATTTTCTCAATGGCTCTTGCCAGTGGAACAAATTTAACTATTTTATGTTCGTTGTGTAAATCAGCCAATGACAATTCCATTTCTCGTTGGAGTAATTTGATAAATCTATATTCTACCGCTAGTGTATATCTGCCCTCTTCCGGTCGCTGCTGTAACATCTCAAAATCTTAGTTGATTTTTTCATCATCAAGTTATTGTAATTGTTCGATCTCAAACATAATCTCGTTAATTTTTTCTTGGTTCATTATACAACAAATGCATTTTTTCAATAAAATACTGTATCGAGACCAATTCAGTAACGTGTCACTGGATCGTGTAAACTTAGTGAGAATCTATGCGGGATTTTCTAAGCATGTGCAAAGACATTTTTAAACTTGTTTATGTCCATGTCACCGGGACACCAGGTCTGATGAACATTTCGCAGCGTATGTGACAACGCCGTTAAAAATAACCAAACAATTTCATTTAACTCTGATCACTTTGGGGATCCGAGTGTACCTCTGTGTAACGTAAATGACATCTGCGTTTGTATGTCTGCCTTGTGAAAATATTCTGGCTGAATTTGTCTGTTTGTCAAGCATGACATCATAGAAAAACCACCTAGATTATTGATATCCCCGTTAAGATCCTCGACGGTTTTCAAACCCGCTGCCGATTAACTGAATTCCTTAAGAACATCATAGCATTGTTGGCCATCTGCGATTATGCAACAAAATCAAGTTTGTCCCATTTTAGCAACATCATTATCAGGTTGAGATGAAAAGTCAATCACGTTCATATTGTAAAGATATAGTATAGTTATAATCGTGAGTTTATATTGTTTATATTGTGTTCGATGCAAGAATTTCACCGATACAACTGGGTTAAGCGCAACAACAACAAAAAATAAGAGGCGAGTGCTCACAAGTAAAGTGTGTACAATACGCCATAAAAAATATAAATTTGACAAAGTCACTGGTGGTTATATTGCTGCTACAATCGGAAATTTACCAGGTACACCATGTGCGAATAACCGGTGTGAAAGATCTTTCGAGATATAATTATTGTGGTCCTGGAACCCGACGTGATATTAAACTTGACGAAAAATATCAACCAAAGCCAGGTGAATTTCAGGTAAATGGGATTGATCAAGCGTGCCATGCTCACGATGTCGCGTACAAAAACTAATACCTGCAAGAACGACATATCGCGGACGACAAGTTCATTCACACGCTGAAGTCGATAAGGAAAAAAAACATACAAGAATCACTCGCAAACTGTTTGATAAGATTGGCAATGATTGGTAAACCAGCTGTGGGTGCAGGGCAACTAACTGTCCGATAATGACATCATGGAGTCGAGTTATTATAGTCCAGTCGGATAATGGAGAGGTACAGCAGCGATTAGAAAACTCACTGATGCAGCAGGTGCCGCAGATTGGTTATCACGACAGGCATATCTCCAATTTATGCACCACGTCCCAAAACAATTCAGCATGGACGGTTTTATGTTAGCATACCCAAGTAAGTTCATCAGGCAGATATACTGTTTTTACCAGGTGACGTCATTGGCACATCACGCAAACGGCGTGTATACAAATACGCGTTGACGGTCATAGACGTTGCAAGCAGATACAGGACAGCAAAACCGTTTTGGACTAAAACAGCAACTGAAGTCGCAGTCGCGTTTGAACGAATTTATCAACGTGACAGCATGCGCTGGCCACAGTTGCTACAGGTAGATCCTGGCAAAGAATTTCTCGGTGCAGTAACGACGATGATGCAACAACATAACGTTAAAATCAGACATGGACACACCGCGTTACATAGTGATCAGGCAATTGTTGAACGATTTTTAAAGAAAAACACTTACACAGCGACTGTTTTAACACCAATACGCGCAGAAATTACTGAGCAAGGACAGATCTCGTGGATGGGTTGCGAGATTGCATCACGTGGTTGACGCGTTAAAGAATGAAGTCGCTCGCGAAATTAACATGAAACCCATCGAGGCAATTGCCAAAACAAAAACACATGCGACGACAAAATTCACCTGAAATTCAACTACCAGTGGTGGGCAGTAACGTAATTGTCAGGTATTTATATGAACCCGGTGAACATGAAGGTGGTGCAGCAAGAGCAACTATCCCATCTGGAGAGTAACCACACATACTATTTTCAGCGTCGTATGATCTACTATGAAGCCACTAATCTACAGACTAGATTCAACAACTCCTCAAAGTGGATTTTTCCTTGAACAATTACAGGTAATTTATGAAAACACCCAGTTACCACCGTGTTGGATTCTCCACAGCATTTCTATTTTACATCAGGTGCAGTGGTTGTTTTATCGTTGTTACAGCGTCATGATAAATTCATCATCAAGATCAGACTGGCACTGGGTTGTTTTATTATTTGTCTTGTTGCGCATAACCAGCAATTTTATTTTTTCCTTAGAGTGCCAGGGACTATCGTTGGCTGAGCCAGTGACAGCGTTGGAAACAGTTCTTGTGAAGCTCAAATAATCTATGCTGAAGTGACCCACGGACGTTTGATTCGTGATACAACTATCAGATCATTAGGTTGCCTTGAGTTCCTGAAATTACGGTACACATTATTTCACACTGAATCATGTCCGGCCGTAATCTGATTAACGATTTCAACTGTCGTATTGTTTCATGGCGCGATCGATGTCACACAGTATTTCTCCGTGATGGCTAAAATAACTGCGCAGCCAGCTGTGCAGGGATTCTCCAGTAAACGGCGGAGGCTGTCCTTGATCTCCGCACATGATAATTACGGTGTGTTTCGTCGTTAGGTGATGATTTTAGGAATATATTTCTCACCTATTCTCTCGAGGGTTCACTCATCACCACGCCACATAGAAAGAATGTGGTACGTGCATAATTTAACTCCCCGCTGTTTCATAAATCTGGGAAGACGGTGAATTGGTGTTTGCATAATCATGTCTGAGTTTTTAATAATTCTTTCGCACGTGTTGTTTAACCAGAACCACCATGACCATTAAGATATATTGTGCTATATCTCGTGTTTGGATCATTCACTGACGAAGAAGATGAAGGTTTTGATAATTTGTCGTTTCGGTAATAAGTCCCGACTAGTTTAACATAGGCCGACTCAGAATATGTTACGTATTTCTTCGCGCTTTATTCTGCAATGCCTCAGCGACTCCCTTCGAGACCAGCATCGTCCTCCCAATATTTGTACCGTCGCGTAAACACACAGGCTATCGCAGTACTAATACACCTCGCGGCGCAGTATCTGCAATCACAAAATCTTGTCTAAATTATCCATGATTAATCGTGTACAGCGGTGTTTATTATCAGATGACGCACAGAATGTGAACTTCACGATAAATTTTCTCCACATATCTTTATCATCGTGCGGTAACCTAACTGTGCGAAATGATTGCATAGGTTACAGTCAGCAATGTAAGGATATTGTTGTTCAACGTATAGCGTAATAGCACTATTGGATCCCAGCCAAGCTGATGTCTTTTTTGCGCAACAGTCGTTGAGATTTGCACTGGTGTTTGGCGCAATAAAATTACAACCAAATCAGGCATGTACAACCGGATGAATACTCGCTGAGAACTCAAGTGATCCAATGTCGGGAAATCCAGTCAGATTGTAGTCGAGAGGTAGTGGGTAGTTTATTGTTACTCTGGTCATTTCGTGTGTTGTATGATCGAATCGTTCAAAATATGTGTGAAATCCGCCGTATCCAAGAGAAATAGCAGGGTAAAACGCTACGCGGTCAACTGAGATCATATCGGCGGAATTGTATTTTGTGTTCCAGAGACCACCATATCCAAACTCGACACAAGATCGTGATATATCGTTGAGAAATTATTTTGGAGTTGGACGCCATGATCTCTTTTTGTTGAGCTATATGAGCCATAACAGACGACGTAGCAAAACAGTTATTGAGTAAATCATCACTGTCGCCGTCATATGTTTCCGCAATTTGTTTCATCGCACATTGTTACTGGTTTAATCCAAGCCTGGCTGTTACGATCAACTATCGCCATCACGGCGCCTTTGCTACGGTATTTACCGGAATTATACCAAATCTCGTTTGTAATTGTTTTTACCACGATTGGAAACGTCAATGGTTTTTCCAACACTGCTACGTCATTTATTTTAGCTTCTGAAAAGAAAGTTTTCCCACTCGTTTATTTTTTTTTTTTCTATTCGTGATTCTGTTGGTCTGTTTCTACGTTTCGAGTTAATAAAATGTTCTCTGACACACTGGGCTACTCAAATGAACGTGCCTGTTCTCACTGGGGTAAGATCACTCACATCAGGATCGTTCAAATGGTAATGTGCATAAACAACAGCGGATACTGGGTACGCGTTATTATAATAAGTTTTTTATATTCCGGTAAACGTGCCTTGCTTGGAATTTTTATTTCTTGTAACAACACTGTTATATCATCGTGATTCCTTAAAATGGTTCATTTTATCACCGATAATCCTAGATGAACCATCTTGGCTGACATGTTCCACAACAATTTTTTTTTTTTTTTTTTTAAATATGTATTTGCTGTCATCCACAAGATTATCAATAATAGTCGCTGTTCGTTTGTCGTTCATGGTAAAGTCAACGAAAATAAAATCGTCGTCTACCTTGAAGGATGACCAGACATGGACATCTCCAGCTTGCATAAACTCATTGTTGGAGATTCTGATAAATTCGCGTAATAGCAGTTCAAATAGTGGAAGTTCTTTGTCACCCGGTAATCTGTCAAAGTCAAATCTGGTGGTGTGCTGTGGTTCAATCGCCGATAATCTTTTATGTTCTCGTTCAAAAAACTTGTCTCTGTCCTTGTCTGCTTCGATCGCCAATAATCTCTAAGTTTCACTCGCGTTTAATAATTCGTTAATCTGATTTCGTAAATTTTTTTGTGCAAGTTTCGACCTTGGAAAAGCTGGTTTCATCCATTTTAGAATAAAAAAAATGTTCTTGCAGCTTCTTTGCAGCTGTTGTAGAATTAATCATTCTTATATATAATAAAAGTGATTTCTTCAATTCAATTTCATCCATTAATATACGACGACAGGAGCAAAAAAAAAATAATTGTCGATGGCTCATGATCGGATCGATCACACGGTGAGAAAAAAAATTGTTGTAGCGAGTACTGCGGCTATCACATGGCCAGTGTTCGCCTTAGCAGTACTGGACCGAAAACATGTTTGAAACGCGGAATAGGGGTCAAGTGGTAAACACAGTTATGTGAATCTTGCGGTGGAATTGCGTTTAAACGATATTACGAGACACAAAACACTTTTGATGACACCAGAATAAAAGACGCCAAAGATTATCTCGACAAATATTCTTCTGCTGAAATATAATGTTATATTAGATAGGAGAAATTTATATATGGAGCAAGCTGAAAAAATATTGATCTTGATGAATTTAAGAAACATCCGATATTCGTTAATTATGAAGCGAGCAGAGCTAGGATCATCAAACACTGTCGTCTCAAAAAACCACTTGGAAATGTCATCAATACGGGTTATATACGGATTGGTATTGCAATTCCCAGTGGTAAAAAAATAAAAATGTATTGTCCGCACTGATTTATTTACGAGTGTTTAAACGGCGTTATTAATGATGGGTTAGTTCGTGATCACGTTAACTCTAACATACAAGACGAAAGTCTTGGAAATTTAGTGGCTGTCACACAGAGCCAAAATACAATAGCCGGAAAGACAGGTAAATACAAAAAACACCACGACCTTTTAGATCAACTAATCTTGAAACAGAAGAAATAAAGAATTTTATTTCAATGTCATCTGCTGGAAAATATTTTCATACTAATCCCAATTCAGACCAGTGTGTCGCAAATGGTATTTCTAATTAAACTTTTGTCAAAGTTTTTTAACCCAAAAATAAAATTAATGTATATCCAGTAACGTAACTTATTTTTTCAGTTACAGCTAATTACAGGAATTCCAATTCGACGCACATTTAGACATTGCCCGGGCGACGTGTCAAGCCGGAAAATAATGCCTGTGATAAATTGATCGATAATAGCAGCAGGCTGGGTTTTCCTGGCTCGCCAAAATTAATACCTGCTGTAGTGATAGATCTGAAATGCTCAGATACTTAATAAATTCTCTGTTAAATGCATGAACGGTATTTTTTTATCTGTAAGTGCTAATGTACTAATTACATTTTCTGTGATTCGCTGTGAACAGCACTGCTGATATAGTTCTATGTAAATAATTTTAGCCGTATATTCTTAATAGAGAATATGGCCACGTGGTTAGCGAGCATGGACAATCTTTGATCAACGTGTTGAAATTTGCCTGATGTTTGATCCCAGGGACAAGCGACTGACGTATTTCGGCGTTTAAAAAACCTGTCATAGTGAGGGGGGCCTGCGATACATTGCAAAAGACGAAATGGCGTTAATGGGTAACTTTAAACTTATAAAACTTAACCCAGGTACACTTGCCTGGGCCCCCATTCTAACACCAAATAAGGATGTTCATTTTATAGTATCTGGGGTTCACTTAGGGGAGGATGTGGTTGATTACAAATTATAGAAAATCAGCCTGGACAGCCCTCTGAATCTCTAAAATAAAATTTCCAAAATTTCGTTTTATTGTGATAAGGTTAAATATGCTAGTAAAACTAATATTTTAAACACTATATATATATATATATATATATATATATATATATATATATATATATATATATATATATATATATGTGTGTGTGTGTGTGTGTGTGTGTGTGTGTGTGTGTGTGTGTGTGTGTGTGTGTGTGTGTGTGTGTGTGTGTGTGTGTGTGTGTGTGTGTGTGACAAGTATTTTGTTTCAATTCTTAATTCAGAAGAAGCTGCAGAAAGTTAAGGTTGTTTACCAGGTTTATAACGAGACATATCACCTCTCTCTCACACATACACATGCAATGAATCACATGTGTTAGATACTGATAAGAAACAATACATTGGCCAGCGCACATTACGAAAACTATACCGCACTGTTTTGTTGTTCGTTATATGTATTTGACCGCTATATAATCGAACTACATGATTAATGATTAATAAGATATATGTCGGTGGTCACAGTTTGGAAGCTCTATTGGGTTTTATTACGTAATGTCTTAAGATATATTATCATCAGTACCTGTTCTTGAAAATAATATTTAAAAAATCATTGCTCGAGCCAAAAAATGTAATCAACATTTGTCTTGAATTGTAGCCGAATACAAATGTTCTTATGTGTTTTAACTCTGGCAGCAGTTTCAAATAAATCAACCGGTCCGATATGCAGTATGTGCAGCCTTGACATTAAGATGGTTGAAATTTACCTGTGCAGATAAAAATGTACATGAGCATTATGTTTTACATACCTACGCCTCAATATCCATGAAACTGATTCCTCTTTGATGTAACGCAATCCAATTATACAAGCAACCATTACATTTTAATACGGACACCGTTTGTGTTCATTGTTATAAATGCTGCTTTGCTTGTTTATGTCTGCTCGTCCCCGGGGTAACCATGTACGTACTAGTATTAAATTTCGGCCTATATCATGGCAAAAGTAAATTAATGTTTGTCTTCTCGTCCTATCGCTTGAACTTAAACACAACTCACCTTACAAAACTGGCTTAAATAATGATTGGGTACCGTGATTTTATTACGTTGTTTTAATATTAAAAATCATTTCTTCTGTTCCTTTGTTCACTGGATATCTTCCACAAACGAAGTATCAATAGTAAATGTAATACACAACATAAACAGATGCTTTCTAAAAGAAATTCAATTCTGCCCGTCTTGCGAATAAAGTTACAATGTTTCCTCACTACATATTACTGTCAGAGCAACAGTAACAATATTCTGAAGAGGTCTTTAGTACAATAGAAAATCATTTGAAATATTTAACTACGATATTGAACCAATCATGTAGCTATCGTAGATTGAAATATGGAATGAATATTACTTCCAGTACCATTACAGTCGTGCTTGTTTAAATTAGTATCAAGCACGTTATTATAGCAGATATTTACAAAGAAGAGTACGCAGGGAACATGTTTTAATGTATGTATGTATGTATGTATGTATGTATGTATGTATGGATGGATGGATGGATGTTACATACATCTCTTTCATCTCGGAAACACTGTTCCATTTCTGAAGTATAGCAGCATCATTAGCAAACAAAAATAAAAAATATTTGGGTCCAGTATTTGGTGGCAAATGAGATTGTTTTATACAAGCAGGTAGGGTTTAACTAATAAATCTATATCTGGCTCTAAAATGAATGTAAAATAATGAAATTTAAAAAACACACAAATGGAAATAGAGCCAAGGTAGCTTCAACTTTAAAAACAAATGCTTACATTCCAAAATCAGAAAGAGGAAAGAGAATGAGAAATGCAAAAAGGGGATAAGAAAAAGAAAGAAAAATGCAAAATAAGAAGGACAAAAGAAAATGAAAAGATGTGCATAGAGAGACAGAGGAAAGAAAAGTGAAAATGCAAGTGCAAAAGGAAGAAATATAAATGCAATTGAATTAAAAGATTTAGATCAGGCAAGCAGAATGCAATCCCCTCACGAACGTTCGGGTTTTGGTGCTACCAAGGGTTAGTAGCCCCTTTAAAAGAAAACAATATTGTCTACATTTTTAGAAAATTTTCTAGTAAATTTAAATAGTTCAGAGAGAATTCGACTTTATTAATACTGAATGTACTTATTAGCACTTTCATATGCTGTCGGCATATGAAAGTGCTAATTATGGTGTACTTAAGGCATGTCACCTGACGGATTATGACCTGGTACATGAGGAACATCGACAGACGCTTAGGAATTGTAACATTTGAATTAGCCAGATGTTCAGTGTACTAAAGAACAAGAACAACTTTTTTTATAGCTGGTGTGCTTCTGAAAAGATTAATACAAATTTTCCCAACCTTAGCCATCTCATTAGTCGAATAGTTAAAGAATGGCGTCCATAGTGATGTCAAGGCATATGGTGATTAGCAAAAGGTATGAACTTTGGCAGATGGCTCCCGCACAGCTGACGATTACTAATTGACAGGCAAAGTTTCATTTGTCAGTAAGTTTTCCTCTCAGTAGGCTTTGGTAGGAAAAAGATCTGTCAGATACATATGAATACATAGAACTTTTTTTAAATATTATTTTATATTGTCCGCGCAATAAATTGAACATTTGGTCAGAGAAACATCCCCAGGTCATCTTACATCTGACATAATTTAGTGCAAGAAGAAAATAATACACACACACATGCAAGCACAGGTGCACACATTCATGTAGTGCACAATCTCTTTTTTTAGGCAGTTACTAGTATACAGAGTCTAGGTGACACACTGTACACTATAATATGACGCTATTACACATGGATTTGAATTAAACAAATCATTTTAGTTACTGATTCCTACTGTTCCCAAATCAACATAAAAGTTTCTTGTCTTTCAGATTTGGTTGCAAAATAATTTATCCAGATTATAGCGGTCTTTAGAAAAAACTTTCAAGCAATCTAATCAAGGTATATCCCCTTTAATTTTACATATAAAGACGTAGAAGTTTGCGAAAAGAAATCAAAAATATAAAAGGTTGCTCCTACATTCCATCTCTACTTGTATCTCCAAATATAAACGTTGTAGCACTTGGCACATTATCTATATTCACTTTCTTCTGAATCCAATGGGACACACAATTCCACGGTCTAATTATCACATTACATTCCCAAAACAAATGCAGTATTGTTTCCGAAGCATTTTAGAAACAGTACATTTATCAGTACTGGACAATTTTATTTCATACAAAAAAGATTTCATTGGTAAAATTCTAAACTCGAACTTGAATCCGTTGTAATTTTTAGAGTTTCTTGTTATTTTAAAACCTTTAACACATGTGAGAGGTCATATATATATATATATATATATATATATATATATATATATATATATATATATAATGAAAATTTCATTTCATTTGTTTTCACAAGTTGGTTTAACGTTATTTTTTAAAAGTTAATTGTAATAGTCTTTACATCCTTTATTGTTATGAAATACAATTTCTAAATGAAAATGAATAAATGGTCTGACCAGTGTCGTTCTATCTAACTGTAACCTTTTACAAAATGAGTTTATACGCTCAACTATCCATTGAAAGGCAAGAAAATTCGTATTTAGACCATATCTAGCTTGAAAACTATCAGAGTCGATAACAGTTCCATGATCTGCAAGCATATCATCAATAGAGATTACATTATGTTCAAACCATTTCCTATAGAAAGTGAGTGCCTTGTTCACCCTTATAAGAAAGTTCATACATAAACTTATTTTAATAACATCTTCTCCTGTCCGGAGTATATTTTTCTCTAGTAACAGCTTCCAATCCAGTGAAATATCACGCCAAAAAGCGTTTTTGTCTTTTGGATAAGGTTGTCACATTTTCATCTCCTAATAGGAACAAGTATCTATTCTCGCATATTTCATTTTCTAATGGAAAATCAATCTTTCGAATAATTCAAGTTTTCAAACTTATTTTAATCATTTCTGTTTTATTTTCAAAGTTCATTTCTACCATTTTTTCCAAATCCACCGGCAACGTTATGACCAATAATATATATTCAGTCACCCACTGTAATTTTAACCTTTAACCTGTGATGAAATGTTTCTGCACTGTGCTTCCTGCTTCATATCCAAACTGCTTTTGTTTAGTCAATGTTACGTTTCAGTCCTGAAAACCTTGCAAAGAAGCTCAGTACTTCAATATACAATTCCAAGGATTCAGAAGAGTCCTCAAGATTTAAAGTAGCGTAATCTGCAAACTGTGACAATGACAATTATGTTTTCCTTAACATTTTACCTTTTATTTTGTATTATTCTTTAATAGCATAGACAAGATTTCTGCATATAATAAAAAGAGATATGGAGGTATTAGATCACCCTGTAGACAACATCTTGAAATTTTGAAACGATCTGCAAGAAAGCCATTTTGTAAACTTGCCGACGAGATATTGCAATATAAATGTTTTAGCTCATTGCCTTAAACTTGGTCCAAAATTAAAACAGAACATCATAAATAACATTCCGTGAAATAAACTCAAAAGCTTTTTCAAAATCAATTAATATTAATGCACCCGGAATTTGTAACTCTTGTCTAATGTGCATAATATCACATACAATCCTTGTATTTTCACCAATGTATCTTCCTTTTACAAAGCCAGTTTTATCCTCAGATATTATTTCATTCAGTACTGAATTAATTCGTTTGGCAATACATCCTGATGCTAGATTGCATGCAACATTAAGTAGGGAAATTGGATGCCATTTCCTCAGGTACTGCTTAGGTTTACCCTCTTTGGGTATGCATGTTATAATACCTTGTCTCAAACCGGTTGAAAATGATCCAGTTTCAACTGCCTCATTAATTGTTCTAACTACGAATTCCCCAATGTCAATTGAAAGACTTTACAAAATTTAGCTGTGAAACCATCCTATCTTTGGCTTTTGCTATGTTTTCATACTTTTTATACAATCAAATAGGAAAATAAAAAAAGCCTGCAAATCTTAATCTGACACAACATATCACACTGAAATTCTTTATAAGACTGATCATAAATCCTGGTTCCTTCCTTCGTGAACTTTCTGCAAGAAAATTGGACAGTAGACCATAGAAGTTATAAAAAAAACTTATTTCAACCGAAGATTTAGGAATTAATCATCTAGAGTATAGCTCTGATTTTAAATATAATCTATCGAAGGCTTGTTAAGTACCAAGAAATAATTTTCACTCTACTCAATTAAAAATGCAAATAACTTATGACAGATATACAAAAGAAATAGTGATAAGGTTCTGGTTCTTTTGCCAGGATCTCATATCCTCTTCAGATTACGTATTATTGTCTTTATACAAATAAGAATAAAGTATGTGATAAAGTATATGACTTACATTATATCAAGAACATTCTTTTGATGCGGAAACAGAAACAACTCTGCCAGATATTTGTGTATGTATCTTGATGAAATACTTTGATATAAATAGTCAGGTTAATCCTTCGATCAATTCATTTCTATATGTCCCAAACAGTGAGCATTTAAACGGTTATGACTTTTGTTTAGTCTTCGTAGTTCGGATGTATTCGGGAATATGGACAAGAAGCTGTCACATCTACAGGAACAGGAAAAGAGTGATTTGAAAGCAGCGGTTATGTCAACATGAGCATATGTTTCCAGATGTTATAACAAGATCAAATAAGATATCCTAATTGCAAATTCTAAACCTGTGAAAGAAAGCATCTTTACATGATGATTCATCTAAAGCGGGAATATGTGAAAAGGAAATTCAATATTTATCTAAGTATGCATTGATTGAGCCAACTAATAGTACCGGAAGTTCACTGTATATTCTTATGCGCAATCCAGATACTATATTTCGTGTGTGTACTGAATATATAGAAATGATCAGTGTCAACAAAACATTAATTTATAATACCAAGAATCATTGACTTTATTGATACAATTGGAAATACAAAATAGGTCACCAAGTTTGAACAGTTGAAATAATTTTGGCAATTCCACTTACTGACAGAACATAAGAGATTTCGGCTTTTGCAACTCTGGATGGACTTTACCAATATAAAGTGATGTCGTTATGCATGAAAAACTCCCCGTGAAATATTCCAGAGTATAATGAGCACGGTGGCTTCTGGTATAGATTCGCGTGATGGGTACATCGTTGACGTCATTATATACAACGTTACATGGAAAGACCACATCGAAACCATTTGCAACTTCTTTAATCGACTGACTGACACAAATTGCACAATTAATTTAAGTACGATTGAGGAGTTTTGTTAGAATTGTCGGGCATATTATGGGACGTGTTCAAGTTAAACCTCTAGAACCTAAGTTTAAGGGTATCTTTGAATTCCCTGTGCTGACCAGTAAAAGACAGCTGATGCAATTTTTGGGTGTGGTTTGATATTATCGGAAATTGTGTTCAAATGTTTCCATAATTGCTGAACCCCTCACAAGTTTGTTAAGATATAGAACCAAGTTGTATTGGTCTGACAAATGTTAGGAGGCATTCAATAAATTTAAGACCATACTTAAGAGAGTGTACGTATTATTTTAGTTTCAGATTTCAAAACAATCATTTAAAGCATATGCTAATACAAGTGATGTAGGAGTTGGTGGCATAGTAATTCAAGAAGGCGAAAATGGTCTGGATTATCCAGAGTGCCATGTCTCTAAAACCAAACAAGTACTAGGGGAAGTGGTTCCACTATCTAGAAGGAATATTTGTCTTTTATATTGGCGTTGCAGCACTTTGAAGTGTATATATTGTCGGTTCCATCACCAGATACTGTATTCAGTGATCAGAAACACCTTAACAGCATTAACAAAATGAAAAACAAAACCCAGAGACAATTGAATTCGATGATGCTGGAATACGCCATTAAAATTAGACACATTAATGAAACGATATCCTGATCGCAGATGAACTTTCAAGTGTGTAGAAGTTGTATACTGCCTTTTTGTACATATTTTGTGTCATTAATAAGACACATTCCTGCTTAAGTTCATAATATATACGCATATGTATGTTTGACTAATATGGAACAGAAAACAATCTTGCATACTTCTCTCTGTGATGGTGCGAAAGTTTGTAGAACAATTTCAGTACACAATGTAATTTGTCTGTAGACTGATTTCGCAGTACCGTCATTGTCAAAGTGACAAGTACCCATTATGTTTGATTTCAGTATGTAAGATTGGCTAGTCTCGCAATAAATTGTTGGCTGCGAAGGACGGAATTTGCTCAGATTGGAACATACGTTGAATTATACTTAGGTACGCTTTTTAACAGTTAGGAAGAGACATTATGAGATGTTAACGTGAGGTCATGGAGGGAAGATGTCACTACGTAGGTCGGTAGTCTTTCCCGAGGATTTCCCGGGTTCTTTCTCCACCAGATAAACTGTCCGACCTGACTAGCATATCCGGAGCCGAAAGGTCGCGTGAAACACGCAACAGCAACTGATTTTAATGACCAAAAGTAAACATTGTTGTGGGCAATTCTAAGACATTTTTAGAAATTGATTTATTGCTGCATTGTTATTACTGACCGCACACAATTTGCATGACGTCTCCTCATTGATACGAATATTTTTAGATGTAAATATTATACACTGCAAAGATGTAAAGTATAGATTTTTATATTTTTAACCATAGGAAATGTAGAAAAAAAAGAAAACAGATTAACAACTAACTCACTAACCAAACAATCTAAGCTCATCTTGAACTTTCATGTTATATTAACTAGTTATTATTCCATGCCATAACAAACCATAAATGAGTACCCACTCATATAGAAAATGAGCAAAGTTTATACATGACCAATGAGCATCATTCACGTGATTCATGTCAGTGTATCTGAGCGTCTGGGTTTGAGCATCTAATGGTTTTATAACCAACCGCCAGTCATTATCCCATCCAAAACTTTGTCGGAAGCAATTACTCAGATTTATTACTACCTTTAGAGAAGAAAGCTCATTATATATCCAGTTTTGATGTGTTAGTAACAACGACCAGTTTTGAATTCAGTATAACTTCCAATAAGTGTCTTTACCTAATAATTTTGTTAGAGCACTTATGTATTTCCAGGGAAAAGAATCACTTGAATTCAATAATTTGAAGAAAATAAATTTCAATCCAAACTGATCACAACATAATAACAACTTAAACTGTCAATTGTTTGGAGCCAAACTAACAAACTTCTATCAAAAACAACACTTTATACCACTACCTGAGACGCAAAACAGATTCCCGGATGAGGGTCAAACGTTCATTCTTTTGGAAAAAATATAACTTTGTACCAATTAATATGTTACTTGTCACGTAGTCCAGGTATGACCATGACTTAACTTAATTCTTACTCTGAGAAACGAAAAAACAATTAAAAGTAAAAAAAGTTCAGCAAAACTGTCATTGATTCTGAAACGAGGTCAGCAACTAGATACAGTGTTATATTATTAGCTCTTTATCAATGAAAAAAAAAAAAAAATATCAGTCAGGTGAAACAGAACTAAACTCAATTCTAGACAATATCAAATCCAGTAAACAAAGTTACATTACAATAGCATGTAAAGGAACTAAAAACTTTAAAACTAATTAACAAAAAATTAAATTAAATATACATAACACATTTAAAACTGCAGAGCTGTTTGATGTACTGACTAATAAGTTATATTTCCAGAATGTAATTATAAGGTAATAAAATGAACTATCCGGAAACAGTGAGGGTTCATATAATTTGTGAAAAGGCAATTCAGACCTCTGATTGTAAGACAAATACGAGAGCTTGCTAGTTGGATTTACATGACCGGATGTTTAATATACTTCATTTATACATATGTCTTTTGCATTCACTGCATAGTGAACATAAACATAAACGGCAGGTGTACCACCTTCGCGACGTTCTGACATTTATCCTAGTCTTTGGTATGAAAGAAATCAGTTTCAGGTACAAATATTTTCTAAATTGCTAGTCATGAAAATTTGAGCATGTGAAAGATGCTTTCTGATGAGCATTTGTGGACTTGGGGCAAATATATTGCAACAAACTGTCTAGAAATTTGAGTAAAATTTAACTAGGCTTTTCAGCGCAATTCTGCTGAAAGGTGGCCTAGGTTTTCTCAGCCAAAATTTTCATGGCAATGGTCTAGACTTCTCACTGAAATTTTCATGACCAATGGTCCAGGCTTCACAGTGAAATTTTCACTACCGATGGTCTAGACGTCTCAATCAAATTTTCATTACCAATGGTCTCGGCTTTCCGTGAAATTCTGCTGATCATTTACTCAGTTTTCTGTAACAAACTCTGTAACACTGACATTGAAAAGTTTAGTAAAATAGCAGATTGAGGCAGAATTGGAAAGCATGTTTTAGTGGGGTTTTAAAAAAACTAGGTAATAACGTTGAAGTTTATCGTAAAGACTTAAGATTTAGGGGTAAGCTGAAGCTTGCTTTAAAGCATTGTATGTAGCCAAATCTATGAAAAATCTACAAACAAGTAACAAATAGATGCAATAAGAGATTACGGGCCTAATATCAAGGCTTCCTATATTAGTTCCAAATATTATCTGAATGGCATATAATGCTCATTCACTGCACGAATGAAGCGTGCACAATATGAGTTATAAATATAAATCAGAACTTTTACAAATGTATACGTATTTTGTATATTCAAGATAATCAAAAATGTTATTATTTTAATCATGAATCATAATTCCTCTCTCTCTCTCTCTCTCTCTCTCTCTCTCTCTCTCTCTCTCTCTATATATATATATATAATAAGGCTGCGTATGCACCACAGTATACCTCAAGTATGTTAGGAAACAACACTTTCTTGTTCTGTTGCAGTGTTATGACACTTTTAATTGAAGCTGCTGTCCATCAATCTCTAGAAAATTTACTGACATAAACGAAACTAAGCTATCTCAGCTTAAAGAAAATTGCATCCCCTCACCGCTCCAAAATAATTGGGCGCAACCTTGTAGTAAATTAATTTTCTATGTGTATATTAATTATTGTATAGGATGTCATCTCAAAACTGAAAGTAACGTGGGGCGATAAATGATTATTACCTGACACCCTGTAAAAAACATTTTGAAGACATTCCAGAGCTTGTCGATACAAACGTAAGTGCTAACTTTTAATCCTACATTTTCTGGATACGTTGTTAGTATAATAGCCCGTGACATGTTTAGTGGGAGGCTAGAATCCCAGGCAAGGCAACAATCATAAATGATCAGGAGACATAAAACACACTTATAAATATAAATAACTCACTCACCAAACGAGAAAAAATATTTAATGGATTTGAGAAATTACATACAATTCAAAAAGTAGATAACTTTTCTCCTGCAAATCAGATTATTAAAAAGGAAAATATGTTCTTAACACATTAATATAGACTAATAAATAAGTACAAGACATACTTTTTCTTAATCCGGATCCTAAAAATGGGGGATACGGCCTGAATATCTTTTACAACATGCGATTTGGTCACCTTGATGGCAAAAGTCAAATATCTGACTAAAGGATTAAAAATCAGGATCATTACCTTTGTAATATTCAGCATTAATTTCTCGAAAATGGAACTGTTTATTAATAATTTAATAACTATCTACACAGTTTCTTCATGAAAATTAAAAAATTGTTAACATCATTAAATTTATAATAGGACTACTCGGGAATTTGAACATATTCCTTGCTCAGGGAAACTACTGAACCACCAGTACAACAGTCTAAATGTTCTATAGCATGTAACACAGGAAAAATGTCGCGGTAGACCGGTGTCATGTATGTATATATATATATATATATATATATATATATATATATATATATATATATATATATATATATATATATATATATATATATATATATATATAGAGAGAGAGAGAGAGAGAGAGAGAGAGAGAGAGAGTTATGAATCTATGGTCACAAGCTTATGTAACAGAAAAGAAACAAAACCACCAAGTTTTGCAAAGCTTGACAAACAATTTATTTACTAATGTTATTTATGAAAAATGTGAGAGGAACTAATTATTATTATGAACCTCATCCAAGATTTTCCTTATAAAGGTCTATGACAGTTCTAAATGAAAGAAAAGTTCCTTATAAGTTTCAATACCGGAAATGTACTGTTCCATTGACAAGATGGCTTTGTCCAGAATTCCTTCTTATAATTTATAACAGTTACAGAACAATATAATGAGCCCATTCTAATTCCTCTAAACAGTCCTAACAATTGTTTTTCCTCTCAAATTATATCAAAGTACAGCATAAAACACGTCTGCAGAATTACAACAGGAAAAAAATTAACTGTGAATAGTTCAAAAAATTCGTTATCAATCTGATTGCTTAATTTCCTCCTTATATACACCATATATTGCAAATGTACTTCGCACCAGACTCCACATGACAGCATACATTATTAATTTTGCGTCGAAATTAGACCCATACACGTGCCTTGCGCATCCAATGGGAAGATACACAATTATTCTCGAAAGATCGATATCCCATCAGCCACTGAGATACTACACCGAAGGCGCCATTTAAGCCTTAGTATTATAAATATTATTAAAAATTGTCAACACATACGTAAACATCTATTTGTAGATCCAATGCAATGTTATACTCTTTAACAGATTCAAGTCATGTAGGCCAAACGTAACTAAACGCAACTAAAAATATTTTACGCAAATTGCAGCCATGAATAAGAATTATAAGAATTAGATAAATTCATGTATAAGGAGTTGGAAAATATATAGATTTACTTAACTCCTCCCATCATAAGGAAAATAAAGATTTATGAAATAAACGTTTCTTCTTCCACATTAATCAAATACATGATAAAATTTCAAAGGAACAAGTATAATGAATGTACAAAATGTATCCAAAATAAAGCAATATGAAACTCTTATTTACACGTGAAAGTGCATCTGCGATTACATTTTATTTTCCTTTGATGTGTCTAATATCCATGTTGTATTCTTGCAATATCAAACTCCATCTCAACAACATCTAGTTTTATTTTTCATGTTGTTGATGAAAGTAAGGTGGTTGTGATTACTGAATACAATAAATAGGAGAAGGGGCAGAATTAATATACACTTCAAAATGTTGTAAAGCCAAAATTTGAGCCAAAAGCTCCTTCTCGATTGTGGAATAATTTATGTGGTGCTTAGTGAAGTTCCATGCCATATATATCGTCCTGAAGTAATACGCCACCAAGCCCTATATCAGTTGCATCAACAGACACTTTAAATGGTTGATTGAAATCTGGAACTGAAAGAACTGGTGCACTATTAAGTATGGCCATTATCTTATCGAATGCCTCCTGACATTTGTCTGACCAACAAAACGTGGACTTCGTACTTAATAAATTGGTCAGGTGTCAGGTACTCAGCAATTAATAAAACAATCTGATAAAAATTTACGATAATATCCAGCCATACCCAAATATTGCATCCGATACTTCTTACTGATAGGCACAGGGTATTCAGAAATAACTTTACCCTTAGCTTATACAGGCTTAACTTGTCCATATCCCACAATACGTCCTAAACTTTAATTAACAATCAAGTTTGCCTCACTCACGCGAACGAAGATTTTCCGGATAGTTTTCAGGTGATCCTTTGAGGAATCGCTGCATATATTGGCGTCGTCAATGTATGCATCATAGCCATCTATACCAGATGTTATCATGTTCATTAAGCGTTGAAATGTAGAGGGAGAATTTTACATACCAAATGGTGTCACTTTGCATTGATCGACTCCATCTGGAGTTGCAAAAGCCTAAATTTATTTTGCTCAATCCGTAAGTGGAATCTGCCAGAGTCCTTTTAACAGGTCAAATCTGATGACATATTCTGCATTTCAATCTTGTGTACACAGTCGTCAATTCTCGGTATTGGAAATGAGTCTGTTTTGGTCACACTGCTCACTCTTCTGTAGTTTGTGCACAATATGAAATAATTTTCTGGTTTCGGCACAAGAATACACGGCGAGCTCCAGTTATTTTTGCTATTTTAAATAAAGCCATTCTCCAACAAATATTCAACTTCCTTCTTCACGCATTTCTGATTGAGGGGATTCATCATGTAAGGGTACTGTTTAACAGGTTTAGAATCTACCATTTCAACATCATGGTAGATTTTCTCTGTTCAAGTTGGAGCATCCGGTAAAGAGTGCCAATATTCACTATTAGCTGCTTTAACTTATTCATTTTGCTGTGGCTGTAGATGTGAAGGATTATTGCCCAGAATTTGCAATATTTCAGAATTTTGAAGATTGGTTGAACCAAAGTCATTACATTCCGGTTGTAGGTCATCATTTATATCTTCATAATATGGGACATTTTGATATAGCAGAGTTGTATCTCTTTCCGCCTCCCAGGGGTATCAGTGATATAATTTAAACCACATACTTTATTTTTAACTGTATAGGGACCATAATACCTACCCTGAAGAGGACTTTGAGGTATGGACAGGAGACCTAGATCTTTATCACCAGGATGAACAGTTTCTTTGTAGTTTTGTCACGATTCAATTTCATTTGTGATTGGGTAGACTGAAGACAATTTCTTGCCATTTCACAAGTTTTCGATGGTTTGTATTTAAAACCAGAGAAATAATCAAGTATATTGATTTCTCATTCTTCTGTTAAAAGAAGTTTATCTTTCAACAACTTCAATGGTCCACGAACAGTGTGTCTGAAAACAAGTACAAAAAGACTAAATCCAAGGGACCCATGACGCGACTCCTTAACAGCAAACAACAATAAGTTAAACACCTTCGTCCCAATCTTATCTGGTATGAAAGCAATATGACGTGACCATATTATTTGAAGTCGGGTGAAATCCTTCCAACGCCCCATGGCTTTCATTGTGATACATAGAGGACTTGAACAGTTGAATGCCCAATTGACACGTAACTTGTTCGAAGAATCCTGACATAAAATTAGAACCATGGTCAGATTGGACGGACTTAGGATGGTCAAAAAGTGTACAGAATTTTATTAACTCTTTCACTATAGTCTAAGTCTTAATATTCCGTAAAGGAATTGACTCTGGGGACCTTGTAATGGTTTCCTGACATGGTCTTGGTTAAAAGACCTGTGTAATAATTCCACTAATGGCTCGTCAAATGCAGGAATTGCTTGTAAAATACCTTTAGGTATCTTTTGTCAACACATACGTAAACATCTATTTATAGATCCTATGCAATACTCTTTAACAGATTCAAGTCATATGGGCCAATCGTAACTAGAGATATTTTATACAAATTACAGTCATGAATAAAAGTTGTAAAAATTAGATAAAATCATGTACCATGAGTTACAAAAAATACAAATATGCATAACAATATATGCATAACAATATATATATATATATATATATATATATATATATATATATATATATATATATATATATATATATATATATAATGTATGTACTGATTGAAATTACTAGATACAGACGCACAATAAAGATACCTTTTCAACACACTAATATTGGTCACACTTGAGATAGTTGTAAAAGATCTGAGTGCAACATTGGTTGCTTGGCAAATCCATGACGAATAACTGGACTTTCTAACCATTCATTTAATTTTCTCAGGAAAATATCCTTGGGATTTCTGGTATAATCCAGTGTGACAATTCTGTCGTCTTGTATCAAAGACTCGGGCACCCTGCAAGGTTCAGATACTAGTAACATTAGGTGTCCGGAATCAATCATTCCTTTGTCCAGCCTTCGAAGAACTATGTGAGGAAGAAAGAAATTGTTGTAAAGTTTATAGTTTATGAAGCTGTCAGAAACAACAACAATTACTTTCTTGCTAATTGTAAGAGCCTGTTTTAAATTTTCTATTTTAGGGCCCGGGGGAAGGTCTTCCTCGCTAAGAAACACTGATAACTTTCTATCTACCAAAACTGGATACAGCTCATGTAAAACAAACGTTCTGTCATCATCCACATTTAAAACAAATACATCTTGATGGTAACACTGGAAAGCGTCTCTAATAGGTAAAACATTTGCAAGATTTCCGCCGGTATCAGGAAGCTTCACTCTTATTATTAGCCCGAGTCTTTCGTAAGCATATCCTCGAAATGTGGACACCAACCTCAACAAATACAATAAAGAAAGAAATGCTACAGAGATTAGAATGCAGAATACCCATAATATTAGACAGTTGTCTATAGTTGTCATCAAAACAAAGTCCTCGTCTAGATTGCTTTGGAGTAATTCGAATGCAGATCCTTCGAAAATGGAAAAGTTCCTTTCATTTTTGCTTGCGTCAATAAGTCTGGATTCCCGTTCTGATATAGAATTCCATGGCAAATTTGATGACTTAGGATATACAACGGTTATTTGAGGATGCCAAAATTCCGAAGTCATCCACTTCTTTCGTTGTGTGTCGTAAATGTCGTTATAGAATTTAAATCTATGAATTCCATACAGTAAAGAGCATGTACATACCATTCCTAGAACTTCTGACAGTTGCAGACTTTTATCGTATATCATATTATTCCATGGTAAATTCAGAGCCGCCGCATTCCACACCACTTCCGAGATAAAAAGAACAGACGGTAAACAGCATTTGGTCGAAATATTTGATATCATGCTCACCGGTATCCCATTGACATAGTGTTCAACACGAAGATAATCGCTCTTGCTGTGGAGATAAAGATGTTCAAAGGATAATAGGGCTCCAACAGGAACATTAACATATTCATAATAGTCATCAATACGTGAGAGATTAAATAAACACGCGTATTCATCCCTTACATTGATGCATTGATACATTGTTGCAGAAGATACTGAACATGTTGATCCAAAACGTGTTACGGTCCTTAGACCCGCTCTATATAAGCCAAAATCGTCTGATCGTATATCAAGCAAAGTCAGCGAAAATGTATACATTGAACCATTTTGTATCTTCTCATCCGGAAGGTGTATTCTCCTTCTTATAGTGTTTCTGACTTCGACAGAATCCTGTTCAAAAAAGAGAGATAATGCATGTACATGTTCGCCGCCGGGTAACAGCACCCGGATACAACATTTAAGTTCAGCTTCTTCTCCTGGGTATGCCTGTATAAGATGCTTAGTTAGTGGCAATGAGTTCGTATCCTTGTGAGAAAAATACCTAAGTGAGGATAATGACGATTGATGCTCACCAACAGTGAAACTATGTTGTGCGATTGATAGATCATCGTCTGATATGTCAACAATTTGGACAATTCTATGGAACTTCCCGTGGACAGTGACAAAGTTGTTTTTAGTATAAAATGGACCATTATAGATCCAGTCCAGCACTTTATCTATCCCGTAACAAACCAAGCCCGTGCAAAACATAATCATTGCAGCTATTAAGAATGATATCAAAATCACTTTTACACATACGTAGTATTTTTGCATAACTTTTTCAACGTTCCATACATTTGTTCAACAGAAATTAAAAATAATGTTTTTGATAATATTAGAAAATGGATAATCATTGCAGTAGTTAGAGCCTCGATTTCTTCCAGGTGTCTGTGTCTACTTTGGCGTAGACTCAAAGTCAATCCAGATAGTCCAATAAATGTTATCATGATATTACGGGAATTGAATCGTGTTTTGAATAATGTAAATATCACCCACCTTGCAAAGAGAGCAATCTCCTGTAAGTCTTTAAATGACATAACAACTGATATATAAATAAATGCTAACACTACCATTGATTCCATTGTTATCATTCCTTCTTGACACAAGTGACGATTTCAACCTAGGTGTGAACCTAGAAAGAAAACAAAAAAGAGATAGTGAAACTGGCGGTATTTTCTCAATTCCGAGCAAGTTATAGACAATTTGGTCGCCAGTACAGTCGCCACCTTAGACATTAAACAAGTTGTGTAAGATTAAATAAAAAATATGGATTCCATACATGGAATCAAATTGATTATGTTGGTAACTTAAGGGATAATGAGAGCATGTATATGGATAATAAACAATATTAACAAATTGCCTGAAGTCGAGTGTTTCTAAATCTTAGACACGAACAAAAATACAAACTAATGATTGCTAATATTACATGTTGATTCACACCATTACCTTTTGTTCTTGCTAAAATATAATAGCCGTATGATTTGAGGCGCTGAGCGAATGAATTCAAATCTCAGAAAAGAATAGCAAAATATGCATTGTGAACAGACTATGACATTATAACCTGTGAAACACAAATTAGTTAGGAATTATCCCGTCCCACGAACTCTCTCTCTGTCTCTCTCTCTGTCTCTCTGTCTCTCTCTCTCTCTCTCTCTCTCTCTCTGTGTGTATGGATAGATAGAAACATAGATATATAGATGTGTGTGTCTGTGTGTGTATTTGGTTTCCTCATCGTTGTTATATTAGCAGCAAATTGCTTTTGAGATTTTGTGACGTACATTTCTAAATTACAAAGCCATAACATATTGGTATAATCTTGGTTTTATTTGTATTTATTACATTTCATTTCACCAACCAACTTCATAATTTATTCCCTGTAATACAATGTGCTATTTGCGTCCAGCTCTGTTGCAAAAATGCAAAAGAATTGAGCAATGTTTATTTTATATTATACTCATTTTTTCTCCGTTAACTTTACATTGTCAGAATCATGCAATATTTTACGATCTTGCACTCACGCGTACTTCATGTTGCACTCACGTGTGCCAAATAGTGTATTAGGAATTACATTTTAAACAAATCATGTATACTCACGTAGTAGAAACTTTACGTTTTGATTGACTAATTTGATTCTGAATGAAATAAAGCAGATGTTTCGTGGACTGACACATACCAGCTGCTTTGCCACATTTGAGTTAACTGTCTTGATACAGTGTTTCAGATTTAGACTAGAGACAGACACCAAACAGTTCTGGGTCCCTACAAATAAAATACAAGTGACAAGGCATAAACTGTCTTCTTTAGCTGGTAATAAGAATGGCAAAAATATACTTACAGTTTTACATTCTGAATTTCTTCAGAATGTACTTTCTTAGTTCTGCAAATCGGAAATACATGAGCCATGTCATGGATTCTCAAACCTGATACACATTTAGAAATTGTGCTATAATTTCGAATATATTCCAAGTGCCATTACATCCTCCTTACTGCCCTCAAAATGAAATAAACATTATATTCCATAGCATCTTTTTGATAGTTGCAATTGAAAGACTTCATATTTGTCCCACATTATGATTTCGATCATTCAATGACAGAACAGAAACGCACTTGCAGATGTCAACACGCTGCTCCCTCGCTACTGAAATCAAATGTACTTCATGTAGAATTGACACAGATAAATCCAGTCATAATCACGACATTTAGCAGAATCAAGAAAAATACCAAAATCGTTTCATTTCAGACTAAATGGAAAAGTTGTCGCAATGCGCATTAATTCACAATATGTATCTAATTTCAGTTTATAGTAGAGAATAAACGCCATTTTCTTTCGAAAGTTATGTCTAGCACGCGACTAAGTTCACATTTACCAGAGCGGAGGTATGTGCTCATTAATAACGTTTTTATTTTGTACTGATAAATATTTGCTTATGTATTTAGTTTGGAGTACGGCATAAATTCAGTTACTTTATTTCTTGCAGTGTATATATTTGTATTTATATAATTAAGCCTTAGGTAGAATAAGAAAATGAGCATATAATACAAATATTCCTCCATTTATATGGGAAATTATGAACTCCCAAGGTCGTGTAGTGTATCCATCCGAAAAACTCTTTCTTATTTTCCCATACAAATGCAGCAACCTATAATTCCAGACGTCATTCCACTGTTATCCAAACATTTCTTGTATCGTTTTGCGAAGTTCCATTAAAGCAAAGTGATTTCTTTACATACATTGCGGATAGTAATATCTAGTGTTCAGTATCAATAACGTCGAAAAATTGTAGTTTTATTTGATGTATAAGGACACCTATGTTGTATTTTATCTCTTTACCTTAATCACATTTTACTGTTGCTGATTTCATCAGTCTATAATATACTGATCTGAGTTGTTGTAGCCAATACAACATGTTGCTGATTCTGTTTCAGTTAATACTATGGTTTAACTATTTTGTCTAGACGTATCCCTCGATCTCCAAAGGTAGTAAATAGTATTTTGATTCAGTGACATCTAATTACATACGTCTATGACTTATGTATTCATGTTATTTGATGAATCAACTTTGAAAGTAAATATCCGGTTCAAAATGTATAGTGTGACGTATGGTAACCCGTGTTAGGTATATTGTTCTTTTCATTAGGCATGTATTAATAAGCATTTGAAAGTATTTTGTTTCACGCTTTAGAGGATATATCAGTAAATCCGATATTCGGTAATGCGACGAGCAGTCCTGGCGATACATTCCGTGTTCTTTTTGGGGCTTTTTCTTAAAAATATATAACACACACCAATAACAATACGTACACCAGCTAACAAGTATTTTTCCAGCTTCTGTCCTTCAATTCTCTGAGTAGATAAATATTTTAATACCTCTGTTTTCGCTTTTCCTAAATTCTGGAGAACAGTTTCCATCATGTTTTGAAGGTTTTCCTCTATGAAGATCGTAAATCTATCTTAATATAGCCTTCGCCAGTTATGAATAACATTTGTCTTTCCTTCCGTTTAACGTTCCACAATTTTTCACTCTTTTCCATGTAAGGAATTTAAATGTTTCCTAGGTATTTAGTTAAATTATTTTTATGTTATTGTCAAGTTACCTTAAGTTTTTCTATAACTGAAATAAAATAGTTGTCTTTTTATATCTTGTTTGCTCTGCACAACGTCATCTATAAACTAAATGTGCTTCAAATTTTCCAATCCGAAATTGATAAGCCAAGTATACAAGTACAAAACCCATGTGAGTGTTTCTTGCGGATCGGTTGGAGAGGTGGGTTAACTGTTTCTCTAATTCATTTAAATTAACATCAGGAATAAATTTCCGCATTAAAAGTTGTTTGCCTACATAAAAGACATTGATATCTAGCATATATATATATATATATATATATATATATATATATATATATATATATATATATATATATATATAATATTATGTCGTGCGTTTTATTTTTTTGTGTGAATCTATCTTCCTTTCTTTATTCTAATACTTTTTACTGTTCTTGGTAATCTGTATTTAAGTTCGTTTTTTTCTGTTTGTCCATTGCTGAGAATCTACAAAACTTAATTTATGTTCAGGCTGGTCTTTATAGATTTAAATAACGCAAACTAACATAAGTAAAAACCAAAAACGAAATGCATGATAATCGAACTTACCATAACGATTTCGATTGCTTTATCATACAGCTTAATACGTAACAAAATATGCTTTAATACTAATGAATATCATGCCTAAAGAGGATTTATTAAACTCACCCAAAAATGTCTGAACAATTTTATATAAAACTAGTTCATTATGACAAATATATGATATTTGGTATAGACGTAAAGCTAAAAATGTCATTAAACATCACTTAATTAATCAAAGAAAAAATATATTATTCAAACCACTTACAAACAAAGGATACACATTCCAAAAATAAGAAAGCAGATGAATTCTTTTAATTACTAAGCCAACATTATTACAACAAGGTATAAGACATCCTGAAGAAATAGTTGCGGCTAAATTTAAATACGAACCTAACAACTAGTAGATACAAGTCGACAAACAACAACACTTGCTACTTCTGATCGAGATATAAATAACTAACTGGAGAATTATATATATATATATATATATATATATATATATATATATATATATATATATATATATATATATATATATATATATATATATATATATATATATATATATATATATATATTTATAAATGAATGTATACATATCTAAAACATACTATAATACTTAAAGTTTTAGGCAGTTTTGATAGCCAAAGAGTGCAAATTGCTGGGTATTTTACAGATTTAGACAATAACCTCCAAAACGTTTGCAAAATAAATCACAAGGCCGCAAAAGTGAAACTCTTAACAACAAGGGTGTAACAATTGCTACACCGTTTACAGCTATTTGTATTATGCTAATTATACCAGCTAATGTTGGTGTAGCAATAGCAACTGTTGTAGTACATTTAATCGGAAGAGCTGATTGTGATTCTAGTGGAGCTAACGGTAGTTTTAATAATTTTTAATTAACTTAAAAGCGGTTATGAAAACTATAGCCGTTTGTTTGAGCATAAGTAGCATTGCTTGGTATGTTTGGTTGTGTAATATTCTGGATTCTTGCTGCACCTGGAGACGTTATCGCTTCTGTCGTTTTTTGAGTTTGCTTCCATATTTTTGAATATCGTAAAATGGCACGTAGTAAAAAGGACTTTGTAGCTTTCCGTGAAATTTATGATGCAGAGTGTGATAAGGATTATATAAGATATGAAAATACATTTTAAAAGGTAATGGTGTCTAAGAATGTTTCGTTTCAACTCCTGTAAAAGGGGTTTCTATTAATGAACATTAATGTCATATTACCAGGATGAAATATGTATGAAATACAGTATAAAATGGTGAAATCCTAGACGCACATGAGAGATATACCGCTATATTATTTTGATAAAAAGAAACAATCCAAACTTATGTAAAGAACAAAACAAATATTATGTTGTTACCTAAATCTGTATGTGAACAAACATATGGACGTCATTTTCTAAGGATCGTACGTTGGACAAAAGAAGAAAATGAATGGAAGTCATTATATTTTAGACATAAACGTGTAACAATTATAATGTAGATCGCGAGCTTTCGGAGAAAGTGAAACAAGAGAAATACCCTATTAAACACAAATCTCTAATAGAACAGCCAACTAATAATACAAATAGTCAAGATGCAAACATACTGCCAAATTAGACATAATGAATTCATCAGAAGAAATAGTCAAGATGTAAACATACTGCCAAAACAGACGTAATGAATTCATGGGAAGACATTTTTAAATGTATAAACATATTAAACAACCACCTCAAAACTATAATTATTGATTTTATATAATGATTTAGAAAGAGCTTATAATAGGGAAGAAAAAGTTTATCCATTAGTTGTTGATCAAGGCTAAAAGATAATTAAGCGAATATATGACTGCTGCTTACGTAATGCATTCGAAAATAAGGGCGAATAGTAGTCTTGAAATTGTATCACAACTATATGGATACACTAAAAGAATATACTTCTAAAGAACAAAATGTAGCTAAAAATCTAAATTAAATGAGATACTACAGTCTACTAAAAGCAAACGAACAAAATTATTTGTCTATGTAACAGATTTAGAGAAATTATAAATAGAACTGAGTCACAAACTAGAGAAAACGTAGCAATGGGTGAAATGACTATAGAAATGTTTAAGACAAATTCTGTGACAATTGGTACAATATTTACAGCTTTAGGTATGGTAACAGCCGCTAATTATGTAACATTGTTCTGAGATTGGCAAAATAGCAGCAACTGAGGAGTCGGGTAGCATTAGTAATATAATAAGTTTATTTTTTATGTCCAATTGACAACAAAATTAGAATAAAACAGAAAGATTTTGAAACAAATAGTAAAGATATAAATTACTATCAAAACAGAATGAATGAATTAGTCAGAAGAAATCATAAATTATATAAACAGATTATTTGCATATAAGTTAAAAAGAGCTTCAAAAGAAAGGGAAAGGTTAATACGTTATTATTGATCATATTATGTCGGGTATTATTCGTAATACAGTAAGCTTGCTTTCGACAGGTTTCAATAGTCAGTGTTAGGATTAATATTAATGTTATTACAAAATTATCTCAAATTGTCCTTATACGGATATTTACTAGCGGTAAGAGGTTTGGGCTAAAGGTCAAAGGCTAGATGTAAAGTTCATCGGTTATATGAGCAAGAACACTTACGTTTCAAACTACAACCACTGAAAAGATAATCACATTATAACAGGGAAATCAAAGTTCAGAAAAGGTTGTACGTACAAAATGAATGAAATGCTCTTAATTGTGTGGGAAGTAAGTCTTCCGTAACATAAATGATCTCACGAAACATCTTTATGTACCTAACAAATCTCTCTTATCAGCGATGAATCCAAAGTGCGTGCACAAATGCATCAGTGGCAGTGAATTCGGCAAAAAGAGCTTGTTTTGATACTGAATACAAATGCCAAGATAACAATGCAGTGAGGAATATGTTACAACACAAATATTAGACTCGCTAATGGCGAACGTATAGGAATTAAAAGAACGGAAAACAATTCTTAAAAGGAAGAAATTAAAGAAAAATAGATTGCAGAGAAATTTACTAGAAATGGTAGGCAATTTGTTTATATGATAAATGGACGGTTTACTTCGGAGATGTACAAGGGCCTAAAATATAAGTATGTGACATGGGCTGGTTTCATTCTGATTGATTTTACAATATTGACATATGCCTGGCAAAACATACAACACAGATCCAAGATCCACTGTGCAAATGATGACAGTGTTAAAACTAAATGTTTTGAATACACATAAAGGGCATAATCACTCCTCTTAAACAAGAAAGCGATGTAAATAATGAATTACATTGAAAAAGAAGGACAAAGCAATCTTACAATACCTCTAACTACAAAATGATCACATAACGTAATGTGGATGTGTTATCTAGTAATTATAGGAAAATTGCCTTGTCCCTTTTGATGATGTAAATTTTATTGCTGTAATATCTTATAAAATGTTTACAATTTTACTCTCAGTAAGTAAAGTATGTTTGTACATGTTTTATTCTATCCTTTTCGTAACCTTTTTCTTATAATGACTTTGTGACTATAAATGTGTTTAAACTGCAACATAGCTGATAGTATTATATTGTTTTTTTCTTGCATATTGAAACAGTTCAGGCATTGTTCTACAAGTATGTCACTTTCACTTTTATTTTATGTCACTAATCTTGAAAGATTTCTTATTCCGACAAATGATGGATGGGTGGATAAATGGATGGATGGATGGATGCACGGATGGGTGGGTTATGTATGTATGTATGTATGTATGTATGTATGTATGTATGTATGTATGTATGCATGTACGTATGTATGTATGCATGTACGTATGTATGTATATATGCATGTATGTAATATGTGTGACTATATGGTCTTAGAATAAGCAACAGAAAAGTGAGAAAACCAAAAAGTTTTACGAAATTCAACAAATAATTTATTTCTCGTCCATACAAAGTGAAACTTTAATAGCGACTTACAATATTATGAATTAAATCATAAATAGTCGTAAATGTTATAGTACATGTACCAAAGTATGAACTATTCCGAACGAATTGCAGCGGTGTTCCAAATGAATTTGAATCTTGGATGTGCTGATGTGCTAGTAGCCTTAAATGTGCTAATGTGGCAACAGTCTTGATTTATCAGAATGATATAATCCAAAGTGTCTTTGAATGAATTCACTATAAATCCAAATGGCGATTTAGTATTAAATCAATGAACACTTTGTAATTCCAATGAATAATTCAAATACATAAAGCTCATTCTAATAAGGCTAGTGTAAATGTATGGGATGATGATTTTGTTTGCAGATTCAAGTTTATATAAAAACCTAAGACAAAACTAAGAGAGCTAGGATGAAGGGTCATTTCCCCCATCAAATTCGTAAACAAGTTGCTTCTAGAGCATTCGTAATGTCTAATAAAAATTCAACATCTCTAAATAACCTATTTATAACTTAAAACAAGCCAACAGTGATGTGGGTATTCAGGTACTCCTCTACCCTCAGTTATGGAAAAGGTCACCTACACAATATAGACATAGATAATATTTGCTTCTTTATTGCATACTATAAGGATATAATTTGCGATACCAATGCAGTCTTAGTGCTAAGTGTTATAATGAAATAGCACGATCATGTAACTAAAACTTTTTTAAATAGCAGGCGACCTATACTTGTTTTAAATAGAATGCTATCAACACGCGTTCTAAAGAAAAGTAAGTCCATACTTATTCTAAATATTACACTATCGATATATGCACTAAATAGCATGCAATCTATACTTATTACAAATAATACGCTTTCCATATTTCTTAGGCCAATCCATACTCTTATAAATCCAATGCTATTCATATTTGTTCTAAACAACATGCCATATACACTTGGTCTACAAGGCTGGTTATCCATGCTCGTTCTGAATAGTACCCTGTCCACACTTGCTGCATGCAGTAGGTACATCCATACTCTTTCTAAACAGTAGGATATTCATGCATGTATAACAAGAAAACCGAGTTGAGATTTCGGACTAAAAACAGAACACTGTTGATTGTTATACAGGTACAATGTTTATTGATGTATGACTTAAATAAGAAAAAAATATGATTAATACGTGCGTGTATAGTATCAAAATATTGGACAAATTAACATAATCCGCAGAAACCTAATAATGCAACAAATATAAATACAAATAAATGACCTTACACAGTACAAGGACAAAGGTGAACGATTCACGGTAATTTCACACGATGAAAAGAATGAGTTTTACTCAGTAGTAAAAATGTTGTGTTCACTCAGATAGTGAAAACTTAGGTATTTTACTCAAATAGTAAAATGATGAATTGATAGGACAGATATTATATAAAATATCTTGACACTCCCAAAACACTTTATAGCAAACCCCAAAACTAGCCCACGGCTGAAAGATTACATGCATGGAGTAACAAACAAACACTCCGTCAATATCACACCTGGCTACCAGTCAATCAAGCAATCAGCATTATAAGTATCACCTTTCAATTCCTTGGTCAATCAAGCAATCAGCGCCCACCAATTCGGTCAGCAACGCCCGATCAGCTGCTACTTCACCAGCAACACTGCTCGCGCAGCTCTACGGCTGTTATGGTTAACTATTATGGTTAGCTCTGTTGCTGGTACCACGTCGACTACGATCACCATGGATCACTCTGGTCAGCAGAAAATACATCTAACATCGTGTAATATTCATGACACTTGCATAAAGAATAAAACTTAATGACGTTATATACGGTAAGTTATACAAATTACATTATCGGTACGATATTACAAAACAATAAACAGGTTCAGAAGTGAACCTTTGTCCGATGAGATTCCTATGGTACTAAACGTTTCTTAACAAAATGCAACTTTATGTACTTTATATTGCTACTATAAATCTCTTGCGAAGTCACAAATATTTCCATTATACCACGCAAGCCAAAGCTGCATAGAAAATGTACAATAATAAACGTGGTAGTACAATAGCTATAACTTACAATATACAAAATAAATAATATACATAAGAAATTAATAAATTACATATCTCTACAGCTGAAGATGTGCAAGTCTCTAAGTAGACTGCTTAAGTAGACTGCTTACTGACAAGACGTTCCGTAATGTAAAGATATCACCTTACGGTGAGGCATTTGTATGCAGACGATGTAGCCGTGCTAGATGTAAATCGGTTTTTTTTTCCTATCTAGAGCACTTAGCATATGCGGCAGGGATGAACCGAACTCACTATTTCGAAATATTTGTACAATATATAAAAATCACCCTCGTGTTTCGTTGTACACCAAAAACACGACACCAGAGTACATGCATTCAATAAATATAGGGATTTATACAATTCCGTGACAGCGTGTTCTAAATAACACGCTATCCATACTTTTCTTAATAACGCACATTTTATATTTGCTCTAAGTACGAGGCACTAAAACATTTTTTTAAACAACAGGATATATAGACATGTTCTTGCTAACATAACATCCATGCTTCTTCTAAACTGTTGTTCCATTCATACTTGCTCTGAACAACAGGGTATCAATGACAGTTCGAAACAACATGCCATCCATATATATTCTAAACAGATGGCTTGCAATACGTGTTCTCAGAAGCATGTTAACCATGCTTGTTTTAATAGTTGCTATACTTACGTATTCTAAATGGTATGTTATCCAGACTTGTTCTTAACAACAGGCAATCCATACTTGTTCTAAACAGCAGGCTGTTCACTGATGATTTAAACAGCAGCCTTTCAATTATTTGTTCTAGAAACGAGGTATCCATACTGTTCTACATAACATGCTATCCATGCTTGTTCTACACAGAAGGCTATATTTGCGTTATATAACATGATGTCCGTGCTAAATATACATAACAGGCTGTCCATGCGGCATCTAAATAACATGCTATCCGTAATTATTCTAAACAGCATGTTATCAATACTTGTATTACATAACATGACATTTATATTTTTTTTCTAAACAGTGAGCCAATTGATACGTTTTTGCTATCAATAATGGTTCTGAGCACCAGGTTTTCCATACTTGTTCTGAACACAGAACTATACAAATCTGTTTAACAACATACATATCCATACGTATTTTAAACAGCTGACTATCCAGTCTGTATTCTAGCCAGCAGGCTATCCAGTTATTCAGAGCAGCAATACATCCATACGTGTTCTAAATAGAACGCGAACTTCAGGTTTTGTAGATAGCAGGCCGATTCTTACTTGTTCTAAATAGGAAACACTTCATACTTGTAGGCTATCCATAGTTGATTTGAACAGCAAGCTATGCATGCATGCTCTAAACAGTAGACTACCCGTATTTGTTCTGAACACCAGGCAGTCCATGCTCTAAGCAGCAGGGTGTCCATAACTGTTATACACAGTAGACATTCCTAAGTTGTTTTAAACCGTAGGCTATCGATACTCGTTCTAAACTTTAGCTTAACAATACTTTTTTAGACAGCATACTATACGTATTCTAAACATAGGTCTATCCGTACTTGTTTTCAACAGAAGGCTTTTTATACGTTTTCTCAATTGCATGTTACAGATGCTTGGTTTAAAAGCAGGCTATCCATGCATGTTCTAGCCAGCAGGCTACCCATACTTGATCCTAACTGCAGACCATCCATTCTTGTTCCAAACAGAGGGCTATCCATACTTGACCCGAACAGCAAGCTATCCATAACTGACCCAAACAGCAGGCTATCCATGCTTGATAAAAACAGCAGGCCATTCCTAATTGCTCCAAATGCAGGCTATCCATAATTGATATAAAGCAGGCTATCCATTCGTGATCAAAACAGCAGGCTATCCATAATTGTTTCAGGCTTTGCTTCAAGGAGGTTCTACATGAATATGAGTCTAATCATGAGGTAAGCTAAAAATTGATTTCCATCATATACCTCACAAATGAAATAAAACAGTATTCTTATTTAGTCAAACATCAAATTATATAGATACAACTCATCGATGTTACATTGATTCTACTGATTTAAGATAAGTTTAATAAGCATTATGTCCGTCATTCTGTCTTCGGTATGCTTGGTTAACTGCTAATGAGCAGAATCCAAAGAATGTAATACTCTATCATCTTTTGAAGATATGTGTACCTTTAAGCCTGTGTGCTGCAATGACTCATTGACTGTTGTTTGCTGTTATTTTGAAGAAAAATTCCTTATGGTTTTCTTTTTGTGAATCATGAATGAAACCTGTCGTATGAAATTTTAACAATG
>JAECUM010020757.1:0-66816 GCA_016617855.1 Megalonaias nervosa | reverse complement strand
ATATATATATATATATATGTGTGTGTGTGTGTGTGTCTGTGTGTGTGTGTGTCTGTGTGTCTGTGTGTGTGTTGTCCTAAAATTGCTCTCATCCTGTATCTCTTCATGACCTTTTTAGTCACAACACGCATGACAACATTGTGACTATTCCAAGTGGATACTTCTATCACCTCTTCACTTAAATATTCTGCCAACAAAATTTTCTTCCTAATTTCTGGAACTCTACTCGAATTTACCCCTATCTCTCTCAATAACTTATCTGTTTTGCTTCATGGTGTCGACGGTGTTTGACTGTGTTCTATTTTTCGTAGCCTTTTCCTAGCGTTACTTAACTTTCACTTTAATTCTTCATTTTTTTCTTCCAGAGTTTCTATCTTTCCACACGAGTTAGCTAATGCGAGGGACAACCTTTTCTTTCCACCAGATTTGTCCACAGATGGGTTTCGTGATCTCATTGCTGAAAGTTTAATTACCAGTGGATATTGCTTCTCATAGGTTGTGCTACTCATTCTTTTATCATCGGCAGATGGAAATTATTCATTTTATGGAGTATGTTCAGTGTCATGGATAGTTTCTAATTGCTCGTTTGGCTGAATGTGTAATTTGCGTTTCCTTTTGTATTGTATTGCATCTCTCTTACTCATGTCACTCTTTTTCATCTGTTTGTCACTGTTCAGCCCCACAATAGGAATAAAGTAACTTTTCACTCTCCTATTTCTCTTCTGAGTCATTCATCGCCTAATTCAGCCTTCTTCCGAGCCCTATACTCTTTCATTCTCTGTGCCTTTGTTGTCGTCACCCTACAATGTACAATTTATAAGAAAAATATAAGTTGAGCAAGTTGACTATTCACGTTGTACATAAAACCGCTAGTTATATTGTCATATGAAATATCTACTCGTTGTCGTTAAATGTTATTTAACCTTTAAAATGGAAACTCTTCTTCATTGTGGGACACAAATTATTTGTATCAATTATAAGCTAAAACGTTGAAAGTGACTTAAAAATCTGCAAAAGAAATCAATCATTATTGGGACATGCTATGATCATTTACTGGACAACATTTTAGATTTTAACGGTTAAAATTCTCAAAGAAAAGTGTTTTGAAAGGAAGCCGATATACTTCAGTCATTGATAATTAGTTTCGCTCCTTAATTACCTTTTCAGAGACAGATTGATAAAGTTATAGAAGCCTATACAAAACACTATATATTTCCATGCCTTTGATACAGAGCTTTAAAGACCTCGGACAGCAATTGTCGCGCTCTACTGAGAATGTATCACTATCTTTAAAATTGCAGCTTGAAAATAAGTAAAGTAGAACTAGAACTACATGCATATTAACATGATTGGCTCTGGAATTAGCGGAGGAAGTAGAATGGTACTAATTAGATATTGTAAAACAAATCACTTGGTGGTGATGCTACCGCCTCGGAAGGTAAAATGAAAGATAATAGTTCATTTCATTGGGCCATGTACCAGTTTATGCCAGTTAGAAACCATGAGCAGGCAACCAAGGAGTAAATCAAATTCATCGCAGACAGTCCAATGTCTTCAAATAACGAGCACAGTTTTTGTAGTATTTTAAAATAAACATCATAAGTATCAACACTTTTACACCACTATTTAAAGATTGCTCATTACCACCTGCAATCTTATCTCTACAACAATGTGATCTATCACCATTACAATGGTTATTAATACAGGAATTGAAACCCATTATAACTTAAATTATTGAACATGCTGAAGAACTTAAACATACACATAATCCAATATAATAATTTGAAGTTGCACGTTCAGCTAGGTTTGAAGCCAAATAAGATACAAAGAGACAAGTTATTCGATTATGGATAAAGTCTTACACAGAATTGAATATAACTTTAACGCAATCTAAGCGGTGACTTTAACAAGGATTTCTTCAAACTCATTAAATTATGTGTGAAGAAAACAGATAAACAATTTCCGGAAGAGAACAAATGTTACAAGTATATACTGACGAAAAAGATATATTTTATAGTGAAAAAAGAATTTGTTATTAGCAAGGAGCGGCAGCGAACTTTTAAAGTGAAAAAAGAATAGCATTAAGGTTGTTGACACAATTGATTACAGATAAAATATTCATTGTTCCACAAATGAATCAGAAAGTAACAGTACTTGACAAAGATGAAATATGTGGTGTTCCTATATAAGAACTATGGGGTCTTTGAAGTAAGCTATATGCTTATAGAACTAAAGAAGATGAAAAGAAAATATGCAGGGTTATACACCAAGTGCGATCAAGCAGAATCTACAATTACAGATGAATAAAGACTGTCTATTTTACCAAACTCTCAATTACCAAATACATATTACGTGGAATAATGATGCATTAAGTTGTTACAAAGACAAGATATATTTAGTTGATAAAATAAACTCTCTTCCATATGGCGATGTTCGATCCTTGTCTACCTTGTTATCATCAATTTTGTATTCCAACCGCATTAAAGGTTGCTTTGTTTGGATATTTTTATTTTTCCTTTGCTTTTTGGTTTCAACTTTTCAACATATTTTCTCCTCCAACCACGTGGACTACATTGTTTTCTTCGGACAGTTCCATGGGCTTCTTATTTTTCGAGAGAAAAAATGACATAAATATACTTCTGTACTATCACCCACATACATTGGACAGAAATATGTTTCTGTACTATCACCCACATACATATGACACAAATGTCTCTGTACTATCACCCATATATATATGACCGAAATACAGGATTTCAAATGGGTAATGGTTTAATATTGAATTTATGAAACGAGTTGAATAATGTCCACTGTTTGCGAGCCTTGGCGAGCCATAGCTGCACATTATTCAACGAGTTTCATAAATTTAATATTGAATCTTTACCCATTTGAGACTCTTTTTAATTACAAAGTATTTATTTGAGTGGAAATTATTTAGATAGAAAGAAGAACGAATAACTTTGTTTATTCTGACTTTGCACCTTTCATTTGTTGTGCGGAAAAATAGTCCCAAGCAAAGTTGAACTAGTACTGATATTGCGATATTCATGTGAAAGAAGGTTTATTGGATGCAGAAATTCCCGTATTGACTGTAATGTATTTGTGACCAGATATTTGCAGTGTTTGATTTGAACAGTAGACTACAGAATATGTAAACAAATTATTTCATTTTGATTCGGAATTGCATCACATATTTACCACATAAATATGCTGAGGCTTGACAAACTTCTGTCAGTCTGGAGACCGGTTTATGTCCACATTCTTCTCTGAACAGAGTTGAGTTTATTTACTTCTGTAAGTTGTTATTATTGAAACAACGCTTGTACATCGGGTGGATTCCATGCTACAGATATACCGCCTCCCTCAACCCCCACCCCACACAAGCAATACCAATAGTTTTACTTGTTGTTGTTATTGTTTTTATCGTGTGGTTTTAGCCATATTTCATGTTATGATATGTTATGTATGACTTAATAATCCCCTGTGGGGGTAAATTAGCCATACTGACGCAGACGAGACCATTTTTCCCCAATTCATTTTTGCGAGTCGATTCGAAAAATGGAGGCCAATAATGTTAATTGAAAACCAAAATTTCCAGAAGGCGGGGTTAAAAAAGTTTTCCCACGATCGCAACCAATCAATAAAGAGAATACTGCGTAATAATTTCATTGACTTATTTGGACCAATCAGAATCACATAAAGTGATATTTTAATGTGTGGTAATATCAAAAATATGAAACTGCACATACCACAGGAAAACTCACCTACAATGTGATAAATATGTGTTTCTGAACTATATCCCACACATATATGACATAAAAGTGTTTATGTTATATCATCCACATACATATGGCATAAATATGTTTCTGTATTACCACCCACACATATTGCAGAAATATGTTTCTGTATTGTCACCCACACATATTTACATTGTTTTCTACTAAACCTATTTGACTAGTTTGTCACCAGTCTCTATCGCAATCACATTTTCATATCTAAACGCTATTTCTCTGTTGTCGGACTTGTACATAAAGGATGGACTGACGATGAGAACAAAAATCTTTTCCGATTAGATCAAAATTAGTGCTTAATTAGCCTTTATCTCTGTATCTCTTTGTTAAAATGATGTACTTCTAAAAGTGTAGATTTAGTCCTGTTGTTCCGAAAGTTTATCTTAACATCAGGCACGAAACAAATATACATTTTGTGTGGATCTACTTTATCGTTTTTATTATCTGTAAGTGTGTGCCTGGTTGAGCATTTAGCTAAGTTATGTCCTGTATTGTTCAATCTACTATCATTTCTACTTCTTAAATTAGAGGTTATGAATCAGAGTAGAAAATTGTTATTACGTATATTATTAAGTTTTGTTGTTGATAAAAAACGTACTTCATTGCTTCAAAAAAGTGTCGTTTTGAGAGTACATCACGAGTGGTAATCTCTCGCACAGTAATCATTATGTTTTCTATCACCGGACTAAAATTCTTTTCCATTATAGTTTATCTATCTTTCTTATAATGTATCAAGATTCAGTTCAGAGGTAGCTACCCTATTATGTACCCAGTTTTTAAAAAGAGGGGGAAAAAAATAAAATAAAATTGTATTATTTTTTTATAGTATTGCTGACACCTCTGTAACGTGCAGACTCTTTAACTAAATCATTGTAACTGTTGTTGATCTTCATGACTTGAAAGCTATATCATTCTCTGTTGGTGGTGTAGTGAAAGGCAATGTAGGATATCATGGTGGTGCACTTGGTACTTGTTTTTCTAGTTAAATGTTCGAGTAAGACAGATAAATATATTACCTATTATTTGAGATTTGTAATAGATTTATCTTCTTTTTCTATTGTTCTGGTGCCTGTCTAAATTTGACAAACTTTCATGTTTTGCATTATAAGATTGAAATATAACTATCATTTATCAATTCATTGATGCTCAATTATTTTACGCTGTTTGTTGCGTGTGATGTTATGCCCTTAACTATATTGGAAGCATAGCATTTGCTATTATTTATTCTTCTGTAAATGAGCTCTATCAAATCGGCATGATAAACTTTATGACTTTTCCAGGTTCCATCCTTGATTTTGGATCCGTCGAAATCTTAAATACCTACGTCAAAAGCATGTTTCAACTAACTGTAAGGTCAAACAATAGCACTTTACCTGGTTTTCATTAACAGATTATAAAGACAGCCAATATCTTATAATACATCAATACCAAACCTTGGACAACAATACTACCACCTATTAAGTAATTCATTTATTTAGCTGCATGCACTTATATTATCTTGTACTTCTCTTACAACTATTTATTTTGCTTTTGTTTCTACCTGTATGCTTGGCTTTTAAAAATTCTTGTTAATCCTTACCAAGTTGCTTACTTAATTTCAACTCTAAATAGATATTTCTTATTTGAAGTTACCTTGTCTGGTGATTTATAAAAAAACATCTTAGGCGTTTCGTAAGTTTTGCTTTTACTACCTTCCATTTAGTTGCATTATCGGAGGAAATTAACACGAATTTAAGGCTAGAGCTAATTATTCAAAACCATTTATCAACTAACATTTTTTCGACTGAACTCTTTTACTATTATGTCGACAATATCAGCAGAAGAATTCGGATAGCATAAGATTTGTTGAAAAAATACCAGCTCATATTATGAAATAGAAACATTCATAACCGCATTAAACCGCAAACCTTGTAACAGAGAGAAGCAGAGAGAGAGAGAGAGAGAGAGAGAGAGAGAGAGAGAGAGAGAGAGTTATTGGTTTAACGCCATTTGTCCGCACAATATATGCTACACATGGCAGCCAATATTACTGGCGGAGGAAGAACACAGGGGAAAATCTCAGCAAGAAGTACAAACACACGAGTAGCTCTTGGCAAGCTATCTCAACACCCACACTGGCGTTAAACCGATCGATTGATAGAGAGAATTAAGAGGTTATATGGAATTAATCGAGTCAAAATTAGAACGTATGCAACAAGTTGAATCGTATGATAGACAGATATAGGGCATAAGAAAAGAAATTAGCAATAAATAGCTTCATCAAAAGAAAGCTATATTGCAAGAACTGTTGCACAATAGAGAATTGCAAAAGAGCACAGTTAGTTATACATTTAACAGATCTTGAAAAATCATTAGAGACAACATTCAAAACAAATTCAAAATGTAAGAAAAAGTGTTGCAATTATGTGAAACGTTAAAGCATCTGTTCAGAAAAAAAGTTGTTACAATTATCATTCGTATTTCGTCTATAAACATGATAGCTGCAGCCTTTTTTCCATCTCTATCAAATTTTGTACAAGGTTTAACACGTGGTGGCGAAGGAACAAAATATGACGGTAGTAGTGGTGGTTTAAACGGTACTACAGTCAAGAGAGATATGTAACTTGTCGCCAACTATTTGTTCAAGCTACCGACAGTGTATTAATATCACTACCTGATCTCGTTTGATGAACTGGCTTTCGAAAAAAGCTGGACAGATTGTCTTTCTTCTTCCCTGATTAGGTAATTTTTCTTATTCTAGCATTAGTTGAGTTCTTACCAACTTTTATATTTAAAGGTGTAGAGACGACAGCAAAACAATTAACAGCCTGTTTTAACAACTAAATTTCAATAGTTTATGCAACCATCAACATAATTAAAAACAATTGTTTATTTCTCTCGTGATCTGTATCTTATAAACCATGTGCTATTGTGATTAAATGACTGTTGCCATTTTGGCCTTCTTGTCTACATAATTCTTACCCGTTTCATCTTTTTTATTTCGTTGTCAATCTGTTGACATATTCCTACAGACTGTTTATCCGCTGCTGGTATTATATTCTTTACACCGTTGGCATTTATAGCAAAGTGCATTCCTGGTCTAAATGGATCTGATGGCTTTTCCAAATTGTTCTTTTGACGATTAAGCTAATCAACACCATATCACTAGGTGACAAAACTATACCAAAGTTAACAGCATCATAGCTTAGTCTCCCGTTCGGATTTAAAATATATTGCTGAAGTCTTTATCGTAATGTTTTGATCCGAGTCTTAACCTTTTGCGCACAAAACATTTTTCACCTTACGGTTTAATAGTTGATACAGACTGAGGAATAGATGTTCTATTATAAACTTGAGCACCTAAAGTGCATACCACATATGATTTGATGCTTTGACTTTATCCCAATTTTGATTATTCTGCAAAAAGACGTCATGTCTATGTTTTCATCCAAGTTAATTTCATCAGTCGAGAATTTTCTCCAGTATTTGTTTCGGAGGGCTCGTAACGAAACTGAAGCCACACAAGTACCTACTTATTATTTCATTAAAAGTATGGTCTTTGTGAGAAAATGAAGACTACCTGATGTATCCGCTGGTGACGAGTGGTCAGTGAGTTATCAAATTGTTGTTGTTAAGTCGTATAGAGAGAGAGAGAGTTCTTAATCTAACCCATGAAACTTCTCTGACTGGTCATTTTGGATCAATAAGACTTATCATAAGGTCTTGAATCATTTTTATGAGATAAAAATTAAAAGTGATTTTTATAAATATTGTAGATTTTGACACACTTGTCAAATGGTAGAAAAACCCAATCACAAGATACCTAAGGCTCATATGCAGCATATTCCTGCATTTGACGAACCATTTAGCTGAATAATGGTAGATTGTGTCTGTTCCTTACATAATACCATGTCCAGAATGAAATTAAGGTAAAACGATATACAAAGGAAAGGAGTTTTCAGCCTGGTGATAGACTTCTGGCTCTCTTGCCCATATCTCAAAATCATCTTCAGGCTAAGTATTGTGGTCCTTATACAGCTCAAAAATGATTTAAATTATATCATTAACACTCATGGCAGGCGAAAACTAAAGCAACTTTGCCATATAAAAGTGTTCATGGAATATGTTGATATAGATAGCCCTGTTAATCATGCAGTCAGTTTAGTTGTACATGTCCCACACTCTGAGGATTTAAGCGATGGAATGCATTCGAACTGTAATGACTTTGGTATAACCAATCTTTGGAGTTCAGATATATTGAATAATCTGGACCGAAAACTGTCACATCTGCAGACACAAGAAAAGAATGAACTAACACAGCAATTTTTGCACTTGTTTCCAGATGTTCCATCACAAACAAATAAAATCTACCATGACGTTGAAATTGTAGGTTCCACACCTTTGAAATAGCATGCCTGCAGGATGAATGTTTGAAATAAGAAATTCAGTATTTGCTGGAGAATGATTTCATAGAACCAAGTAAAAGTGACTGGATTTCACCATATATTCTTGTACCAAAACCAGCTAATACTTTTCCCATGTACACCGACTATAGAAAAGTGAACAGTGTGACAAAAACTGATTCATTTTCATTGCCAAGAGTGGATACCTGCATTGACAAAATTGGAAATACAAAATATGTCACCAAATTTGACGTTTTGAAAGGAAAAGGATTCTGGAACGTTCCTCTCACAGCAAGGAGAAAGGAAATTTCGGTATTTGGAACTCTAGATGGGTTTTTTTTTTTTTTTTTCAGTACAAAGTGAGCCGTTTGGGATGAAAGATTCACCTTGTACTTTCCAACGTTTCCAACGTTTAATGAATATGATTACATCTGGTCTAGATAATTTTGACGCTGACATCGATGACGTCTTCATCTACAACGACACCTGGAAAGATCACATGGAAACCTTCCGGAAATTCTTTGATAGACTGAGGGATTCAAATCTGACAATTAATTAAGTAAAAGTGAGTATTGCAACTGATGCGATATTTGGATATTATCGATTTAATGAACACAGTTTCACCAGAACGAATAAAAGTATTGTATTCTAGTGTCCGCAAACTACCATTTCTGGCAAAAACCAGTAGCCATTCATGCGGTTCCCTTGTATGAAAAATGGCATTTCATTACTTTCTTTCGCTTTTTGTGTCTTTATATTTCTGATGGATTTTATCTTTGATTTGGATGAAAAGTCAATGCCATTTTGAAAAGTAGATTACATTGAGCATGGTCCTTTCTGACCACTAATGGCTATCACTAATAGGCCTTGAATCGCATCAAATTAGAAGTATTCGGTCGGGTTTTAGGACAATATCAATGTTTGACTGTGATCGTAATTGATCATGACGGAATCTGTTAGTTTTCACCAGCATTTGCATTTTTGTTCTCTCAGTCCTTCTAGTTTTTTTTTTCTTTATCAAATGGTTGTTTTTATTTTGTGAGACCACGATGTTTGAATGTTGAAGATAACTGTGGTCTGTAATAATTCACCTCGGTTATAACAAAACACAGATATAAAGAAATGATGTTGCGCATATTTGGAACTTACTTAGGTGTTGTTTACAGTATTTAAGTCTATCACATACTAATATAATTTCTCAGAGTTGTGATGCTAAAATGTTAAACTACTAGGACACGATGCGAAAAACGGCCTAGCAATCTCACACAGCAACGTCATCCAGTTAAAGAGCCGTATATAGCTTTGCAATAAGAAAAATCTTTCATTTCTGATCTTTAAGGACAACGTTTTATTAAACTACAAGAATCTCGTGGTATGTACGAATATTCGTCTCATTTGATATATTCTATCATGTATTTGTTATATGCGTCTAAGTTTCTGTTTGTACCTAGAATCAGTATTCCATACCCTTGATACCGGAAAACCTCAATACATGCTAAAAGAAAGAGAAATGAAGAAAATCATGTTGTTGGAATGAGGGCAACTAAACATGTCAGTCGTCCAAGAAATAAAGCGATTGGGGAAAAAACTCTACCGTTAGCATATTAACCGATAGTAGAGCACGATATTTCGAGTTTCCGATTTATTATTCTTGGGCAAAGAAGTTCACTATAGCGATAACCAGCATCAAAGTTTTTGAAGCTCGGACGTTCAAAATCTTACTGCAAGTAAAAGCTCCAGTATATACCGTTCACACATATATCTGTCAAGACCACCCTTAATACTCTATTTAAAGAGTCAGCGTTTAAGGATACTTCATTGTTTCCTTATGGAAAAAAAAATGTTTATATAACAATTATAGGCAATGTCACACTCCCAAAAACAAGAATATATTTAGAAATTGAAGTTTGAATGCATTTCATTAAGGAGCAGAAACACTGAAATAATCATGAAAAGAAAAATGACATATGCTTATTAAACATATTTTAAAACAAAGCTCTGAGTTATTGGGGACCCATTTTTCATAGTACAGAGTTGACGTTTGTTGAACATTAGATAAATTCTGTCAAATTCTGACATATGCTAGATGGAAACAATATTAGAAACTTATACTTTGAGAAGCCATTTAAAAACTTTTTTTAAAATATTTAACAATATGCCCAAGAGATGAGCATGATGCAGAGATCTTGTCACCCACTGCTACTGTAGGATATTGAAATATTTACTTCAGTGGTAGAATGAAAAGCTAAAATGGCGACTTTGTACGCAGGTTAATACTATTTACTTCCTCTATCGAATCCTGGACGATTTCTTCTGGCCATAATCACTTCAAATCATATTTGGCTGTTTACTATCGAGAAGAAACAAATTTAATTGGTTCCTAATGGAAAGAGCTGCAATTTCGAAGCAGCATAAATGCTACAAAGGCCAGCGGCCGATGTCATGTGAGAAGAACCCAATTCTCTATATTGATTTTTCGTCTGCGTTAGTGATATTACAGCAATTCCCATGCAGTCTTAATTATGTTTTCTACCATTTATAACGCAATCGCACGGAAAGTATTACAATATTACATTGGTAAAAAAACAACATTTCATTATCTTAAGACAAATAAAAAATTACTCTTATAATTTGAAATTAAGACAGATTGGACATCGGGGTTGAATTGATAATATGGCGTCAATTTTTTGTCGTTGATACAAAAATTAACCAGCCGTTAAATACAAACGATTCCGATAATTGAAAAACAAGCCGTTTTCCTTCATGTGAAATGTTTCGCTCTATGTTAACCCCACTCGGCAAATACACCGGTGTTTAAATTTCCAACACAAATTGCACGGGTACAAGAGCAAGAGCAAAAGATTGGATAATGGGCACAATTTGCTTAAGATAAATATTACTAGTTTGTTAATTTTACATAGATCAGTGTGTTAAAGGAAGGTTTCCTGCTAACAATATTTTTCATATAATTTTGCCAAACGTCAACATGCGTTTGTATATTGTTAGACTCTATCGGTCTGCAGAAGCAAATGTTTCCCCCTAAACTTCTCTCTAAATGCCTCTCTCCTATAATCTTGAATATTCGTCAATGAATTTGTGAAATCCGAATTCTTATTGATAGGTGTATCTTGATTCTAGGTACAATCGTGATAATTGATATCAAATTAACTGCAGTTGGCTGGTGAGAGCATTTCCCCTCACAGACATGAAACGTAGAGGAATTGATAGGGTCTTATTCGGCGTTATTTTGTTATTGATTAACATTGACGTATGATTTTCCACTATGAAACTAATGCCTTTCATTAAGTATATTTTCTATAAATAAGAAAGAGAATCATGGGCAGCAATAAGAGAGGAATTCTTTCTTGAAGGAACATCACCGTCAAATTTTAAGACAGATGTTGCAAGTATATCCAAGTTCAGGGGAGGAATATATATATATATATATATATATATATATATATATATATATATATATATATATATATATATATATATTCCCTGAACTTGGATTATTTTTGTTATAGTTTCTAACCTATTAAATCAGTCATGTAACATTGATATCTCTAGATAAGATAAATTGTATTAGAGACCGCTTTTTTGACCAAATTATTTGATTTACCTTTACTACCCACCCCCCGCGATTGTGAGAGATATAAATTAATAAAAATATAAGTCACTATTTCTGTAATGCATGATTAAAATACAGTCAGTGTTATTCTTTCCTTTTATTCACTCCAGTTTAAAAGTTAAATTGGCCTGCCAAATGAAATCTTTTATTTATATCTTACTCTGCATGCCATTGTAAGAAATATAATATTGCCATCTTTCGACAGTGCATTCTTATACGCAGTGCATTCTTTTCCTATATAATTTCTCATACAATGTGCATTTCAGTGTTTTCTTGAGAAATATCGCGCTTTGATTATAAAATTGACTTTTTCTTGGGTTTTGAGGGTGTTTTCTTTCACCTCTAAGGTTAGAATCAAGTCGGAGCATGGCCCTCACCTGCCAGTCTACCGAAGGATTCCTCGAGCCTCCTTTAGCTTTGGTCTCTCACTGTGAGTAAACCAATGTCTACATCCGAGTTCACATCACCATGGACAGCAGTATTCTGGTTACACGAAACCCCGCAGAGATCTAAGACTCCACATGAAATACAGCTCAAACTATAAAGACAGAGCTGTGTAGTACATTATGCATGCACCACATGAATTGGATTCGTTACACATTAAATCGGTTCATCAGAACTACTGTATGATGTTTCTATAATAATAGCCAAGTTCTAACATGAATCTGTGTCCGAAGAGAATAATCTCACTGAATTATAAGATTTCTAAAATTACTCGCCGTTTAATGCATGCAACGTACAGTTTGATTCAAATTGTCGTTTCACTAATAAAAATGGCTAACTTGAAAAGATCATAGTTTATCCAATAGCATAGCGTTATGTAACATTTACCTTCTGTAAAATATAAAAACAATTCTAACTTAAAACGGACCAAAAGAAAGAATGCAATTTTGTATTTCACATACCTCCACAGCTGTCAAATGATCTCGGAAAGTGAACAGCTTCCTAAAAAGTCTCGTTGTGCTGTGGAATAACAATGAGAATTTACAATATAAGTACCCAGTGTTGGTTGAAATTCCTCAGCAAGAGAACTCGAAGTAATCTGGTTTCTAAATGCATGCACTTTCCTCATACATCAATGGGTAGACCAAACTCAGTATTTTGTAATAACCACGGCTAAAAATAAACTACAATCGCGCAACTCTGCAGGCGGCAACAAAATCCAAATTTATTTTCGTTAATATATAATTCATACGCATTTTATTACACATAGTTTTGTGACACAAACTTACATTATTAGGATTTCCACCGGATGAGCTGAGTTCAACCATAAAGCAGCTTCGAGCAACAGCAGCACAATTACGTGTCAAAATTTCTACACTGGCCATCCGTGTGGTCGCTGACGTTTTAACACGCCGTCATATCGTAGGTACTACTGTTGCTGTAGCTACGGCGTATAGTCGTCAGTGAGATTATGTACCAGAGGTTAAGTTGGCCAAACGCATGGGTGATATCGAAGATTACTGGGCAATCGTGCCACACGCATACATATGAACCTTGTAGCACGCGGACGTAACGCCAATCACGTCCAAGTCAAAGTTCGATGTGAATATTATTCTTCTTGAAACTTCCTCTAACAATGACGCAGTTAAAATCTCACCCGTGTGCTTTTACAATGATGCTCTTGTTATTATGAACCGATAAAACACTTAGGTCATCAAATATTACCACAACTTGTATTTGCCTATTAACGACCTTCTCCTCGCGCATGTTTTTGAGGTGTTTCATGTTACCTGTATACACGAGTACAAACTCGACGACGCGCACGACTTCTCATCACCGGGGATAGCCTGGGATACGCTGCTGTCGAAAACCCATGTCGAGTTGCATCCTGAAAAAAGCGCGATGATGCAATCGATGCCTGTATGCGAGTTAACATGGGTTGATCCCAAAACCTTGGACATTCACAAACACGTACATGAATACTAAAGTAGCAGTGATGTCGAGTACTTCTTCGAGGTTAACTTGGAATTCTTGGACGAACTTCACCACGCGCACAACGATTATCCTCTGGCCCTGTAAGTGCTGTTGGTACCACTTGAGTGGTTATCACTGTAACAAACTGAACTTTCAATGGTAAGTTCAGCGGATGCGCTATGGTGGTCCCAAATCTGTGATGAGCAACACCCTGAAATATGTACAGGGTTGTCTGCCACTGCGCCGGTTGTACGTTCAGTGGGCATGTGGGGATCCATTCTTTTTGTAGCCGTGTACGATTGCTCTGAAACGTACCTCCTAATGATAGTAAATTTGTCATGTCACTGGGCGTATTACTAACCGTGAGTAAATTTCTGTTCTTTGCATTACAACATGACAGGGTGTCCCGCAGGTTTGATCTTCTAACTACGATGGGTTGTTGAATGTCATCTGAATTTTACATGTCAATCGTATGTAATAGTTTATAGTCAATTTTATAATTTATCTGAGTCTTGGAAATGATTTCATGTTAAAACGATGTCCGCGGTAACACACAATGCTAGCAATGGAATGCCAAAAAGGTGGGAACGAAACGATTGATTAACAAATGGCTTTTACAACGAATTTCACTGAAGGGTCAGAAACCAATCCTAATCAGTGTCACATAATAAAATAATTATATTTCCGGTTTGTATGCTAGTTGCAAGTTTTCTTTTTTGTAATAATTATGCGTTTGAATTTCAAAACTTGTCAGTTAATATACCACTATACGAATACAGTTACATGTGTAAAACAATAGAAATAAAGATAAAAGATATTACTATCAAAGCAATCCACGAAGATCCGACGTTTATTATATGCCCCTATTCTTATTTTCTAATTCTTCATAACATACATCACCCTTTCAGTTGTAACGTTTACATTCATTTTGGCCAAATGCATCCACAAAAGCCTTATATCAAATTGTTCTTGTTCAAACCATTTTTGTCTAAAACTTCATGTACAAAATCTTCATTTAAATATGACATGTAATTAAACTTTCTAAACTCTAGAAACATTTTGTGTTTATCACCAATGTCCAGAAATGTTCCTTTTCATCTTAATAAAATTCCCTTTAGTTCCTTATTTCTTACTGTTTGTAATTGATTTTGAATCCTTTAGTTCACTATAGATTTCTAGATAATTTTCATCTATTTAATTGTCTAAATATTTAATATCCTCTTCAATTGTTTTCTTTACTGTTAAGGCATCATTAATAGATTTCATAATATCTTTTAAGTAATAGCTCATGGTGTATTATTGGCAAAATATTTTTTTTTGTTCTTTGTCTTACACGTTAATAATACAGAACCCTGTGTTTTCATTCACTTTCTTTCTGACAATAACTTGCACCCCTCTTTCTACACACACACACACACACACACACACACACACACACACACACAAACACAAACACACACTTGCAAAATTTCATTATCACTGATAAAGATTAAAACTTAGATAAAAACAATACATTGACAATGAGAAAATGCAGGAGTGTGAATGCGATCGAAAATGACTCGAGATGAATCGATTTTGACAAATCAAACGTTTTTGTTGAATATTAACTCCTCTTGTATATTATCATATATATATATATATATATATATATATATATATATATATATATATATATATATCCCTAAGCTAGTGTAGATTCACTGAGGACGAAGAATCGAAATGGATCGAAAAAGGCGACAATTTCAAAACAACTTTTATTCGCCAAGAATTTTCACAATATGATTAAAAATACGTCGGAGTCATCGAACAGGAACTTACCTATACTCTAAACCTACTGACTCCCTCGAGTATGTAGTTTTGGACCAGCTGCCACCCCAATATGTAATTAAAAATATCCCTACGGTTTGTGCGTTCGACCCAAAAGCATTTGCCCTAATCCTGGCACCTTTGAAAAAAGATGCCGAGAGCTCAAGGGGTGACTTAGAAGAAGAGAATTCAGAACAAGCTACATGGAAGAGGCAATTAACAAAACTAGACTCCTCAACAGAGGAACCCTCCTGAAAAATAAAACATAGAAAACCAACAAGTGTGTCTCTTTCGTGCATTCCGGTGTTTCAAACCTACAACAAATTGGCACCGTACACCTTAAAATCCCAAAGACCATCTGGTTCGTGTCAGGGTAACTTCAAATAAAACCACAGATTCAGGCACATACCGTTGCAAAGACAAACGGTGCCTAATTTGCAAAAAATGCCCGAGATCAAATCTTTCAGAGGTTCGACAACAGGAGTTAACTACACGATGAATCAGAAGTTTGGATGCCGAGCCAATAATACAATCTTTTTTCCTGATTTGCAAGAATTGTGCCACTCAATATGCTGGCGAAACAACTACTTGATTTCAGAAAGTGAACGAATAATAACAAAAGACACATTCGTAACAAAATCAACGCGAAAGTTGCCATCCACTATAACTCGAATGGACATTCAGCTGAGTACTGATTGAATGAAACCTGGGGTGGATCTGTCTATTCACTTTCGCGATAGAATGCACACGTAAGAAACGATAATGGACATTACAATTTAAAAATCATGCTGAGTTTGGTTTAAATGAAACAATCTAACAATCCCTTTGCAAATGTTTCAGTTAACTCGAAAAGTTTCACTTTCATTGCAGTTTTAAAGTATATCCAACACAAAAAGTACAAATAAATTACATCAGTATATTTTCATCTGCTTTACGAGTGTACCGATGTTTGTGTAATCTATGTAAAAGTATAAAGAAAAGACACAATGTTTTGCACAAATCAGTTACTGTAAGGCAAAGTGTCGCGTGCGTAACAGACATGGTTGAACAACATAACTACCTGGTGAGGCATAGACGGAGCGGTATCACTGTGTAATGCCAGATCTATTTCAACTTAGAATTTGCTCATGAGATTTTCAAAATCAGGTAATGACATTGAAGTTAGCACAATATTATTGTAGATAAATACGTGACATTTTTCGACAAATGTTAGAAGTCCTTTGGTTCAGCTTTTGCGCATTTGTGTTACCATTGATTTTGGTTTATTAGGAGCTTGTAGACAGAGAGAGGAAAAGCAAGGGTTTGAGAGAGACATAGGAGAACGAGAGATACTAAATATAAAAATCACATTAAGTGCAAAATAAGAGTTTCTTATGAAAATTAAATATAAGGCGAGAGAGGTGCGACTGGACACAAAATAAAATCAGGATGAATTCGTCTTTCAACCCATTAGCCTCCTATGTAAATGCCATAGATTGATCAACAGTATGATTTTCTATGGATATAACATGAGTTGCTACAACCATGAATATAACTATAATAATAGGACAATAATTGAAGCATTTGTTTTATTAGTAACATCTCTTTTCAGTACATTGTACCTACTGGTGACTTCAATGAATTGTACCGTTAATAACTTATTAAATGACATCACAATTGTATTAGATAATTCATTCGTTTCCTATCATTTAAGTTAGGACTGCCTCTATAAGTACTGATGTTTAACTTGATGGCATTCAAACATACACCTTTACAAGTCAACATAGAACAAATATAATTCATAGACATTATGTCAAATAAATATGTACTTGTTTTTTGTTGTAACTTAATATATTTCTTTCACTTTGAAGACAATTCTAGCAACTCATTGTTATTTTACAGTGGTGTATATCATCGTCATCATAATCGAATTCCTATTATTAATAGTGTATGATTACTTCTATGATACAGATGATTTTAAGTATATTTCGAAATCTGCATATAACATCGCGTTCACTCTGGTCTCTACAGCTAATTCAAACTAAGGTAAACATAGAGCTGGTTCGATTTTCTGTACAGCAGTAGTACGACATGCCGTGGGAAATATCAGCCTACGATTGTCTTGCGGTTTCAAGAAGAGTCAAGTAATATCTCAAATAATTCTTTTGAGAAACATTAGTCTGTTACGCAGCGTGTTGCAGGCTATGTGAAATCTAACTCGAGAACGTTGAAGTGTTGGAACGCAGTTGGAACTCAATAGTTCCGTTGATGGCAGAATTGATGACGTTAGCAATAACCAAACGTTTAAGAAGCAGACCGTGAAACACATTATCATGGACCTATTTGGAGTACAGGGGCAATGGTGAAGGTTTTAATTCCACTAGTCGCATGGGGTGCTTGGAAGTAGTTCTCGTCAGAGCTAAAATGGTGTTTTTTCTGACATACGTTAAGACTTCCCGTTCGTCGCACGTAACGTCTGGCTTCTTCAATCGCGGTTTTTCACTCGTTAACACGAGCCATCGAATGTAGCATGGTTCTCCCTCAATTTAGTCTCAGACATGTATCGACACCATTTAACAACTAGTTGTCTTGCAACTACAGATGCAAGTGCAAACGATCCATTATTTCTAAACAGCGTCTTTGTTTCATTTTCTTTTTGTTGGTTATTAAATCCTACATTGTGAGGGTCACCATCCTATGTCAACTCTGTGTCCTTGCGTGGAACCAGTGTGTTGGGTTTGCACAGCACTTTATTAATGAGGTATAAAATCTTGGATTATTCCCCGTAGGTCAAGAGATTCTCTTGATAAGCTAGGTAATGATAAATACCTATGTTGTTGCTGCCACGTGTGTTGTTCAGTACAAATTAACTTTGCTTTGAATGAATGAAGTTGTTGGCTGAAACCACTCAAGCATCTGCAACTGGATTGGTGTTGTTGGTTTTGATGATTTTCACTTTCAGATACAAGTAAGAGTTATTCACTCAGTTCGATGAAATTTTTGGTATGAACATTGGTTTCAAATTCGATCCGAATTGAGGTCATTCAAAAACAATTTTGTGCATAATTTTAAGTAAGCAAAACAATAGTGAAATCACACGCTCAATTGGGTTGTAGGGAGACAACTTCGAGCCACTTACCCAGTATGGCCCATTGATGCTTTTACAACTTCAGTCCGGATTGATATTCGGGGATAGCCAACATGTTACCATCTGAGGATGAGGATGACATGCACCAACGGAGTATTTGTGCGAGATGAATTGCAAGTCATTCTTTGTAATACAGAACTACTACCAAAGTCTATCTTAATACGACATTGCATGAATCGTAGGTTTGATATACAATCGCGATTCGACCACAATTCCACACTGACAACCACACTTGGGGCATCACCACATTTCCGGGGTCAGCAGATACTAGTTTTGGATGTCGTGAATCTCGTCTGGATACTCAAGGAAAGCATTAAAGAAGTACTAGTATCTGTGGACACTGTTTCTGCTGTAATCAACAGCATGTCTATGAATATCGAATCGCCAATGGACATGGTCTGCATCATTGCCCATTAATGTTAGGTATTTGTGTAAAGATACATCATGCAATTGTTTGGGACAGCAGAGTCATATCCGTCTGCATTTGGGCCGTTATCGAGAGCGCAACGGTTGCTTGCCATATAAATCACACACCGGACACTACATTCCACAAACAGATCCTGCTTCTTTTTTGGTAATAAGTTCCAACTCTATCTTGTTGCATGACAGCAGCGCGTCCCAGACTATTCCCGTTGACGTGAAGTAGTTCGCGAGGTCAAGCTGATACACATGTATTCCTGTATCACGAAACATTTCAAAGGTATTCTTCGCTGGAGCAACAGATTCGTACTTAGATATAGATTATGATATTAGCCAAGAAAAGGCTTTACAAGCGAATGCGGACATCGATTGCATGTGTATATTCTCGTAGAAAATACCTTCGAGAGTCAATAATGAGTATAGTGCCTCAGTCGCTGGTAATTGAATTTCGGCAAACGTATCCCAATCGCTCATGTACTCTTAAGAATAATAGAGCAAGGTAAGAGTTCCATAATCAGCTACATAACCCGTAGTGCTTCATAACCTGAACAGGCAACTTAATAATGCAAACAATCGCAACAGCACAGGACGCACCAGTAAGCGTAATCCCTAACAAGAAACAAAATTAAATGACTCTTAGGCTTGAACAGCTACAGTTCACTGACTCGCTGTTAGTTTCTGAATTGGAATGGTAATGATAGTTCTACAATCACTCATTGATTTATATATATATATATATATATATATATATATATATATATATATATATATATATATATATATATATATATATATATATATATAATATATATATACACACACACATCGTTGTGATACATCAAGACTATTGACACATTATATAGAGACAGGGAATTTACGTACTATTCATAACATCAATAAAATTATATTTTAAAAAGAAAAACTAAACTTCAAATAATATAATAATATTTCCTTCTTCATATCGGGAAATGTAATGCATATCTACATTTTTTTGTAATTCCTGGTACATGATTTTGTTTAATTTTCATACTTTGTATTTGTGACTATATATTGTAGTGATCATCTTTAGTTGAAATTTCGTATGTGCAAATGGGCTTTTTTAAGATATTAAGAACGAAAAATTGCACAGGATCTATGAATAGATGCTTACATGTGTGTTGACAGTTACTAACAATAAAATTATTATTAAATATGTTTACGAGATTCGGGTTTTGTCCCACTGGACAAGTCGATCAGGTAGTATCTTAGAAAAATTAAGTTAATTCTCACTGGATGGGTTAATTCATGTGAGTTCTTCTACGATGCAGGTAATTTGCGATTAGTAACGTAGGTAGTAGTAGCAAAGTGGGTTTTCACTCTTTTGCTTCCAATAAACAGGTGTAGCTGGACAATATTGTTTATCCTTATTTCTTGTAACACCAAGTCTCCAGACGTATTTTGTGTTGTATTTCGATATTATTTGAAAGGAAAAACATTTGCTTTCTTCAGCTGAAATAGAAAGTATTCTTTGGACTATGATATTAATTTGGAACTATTATGAACTATTCAAAGGAGTTCCGGACAAAACCGTTTTGACAACGTCACGATTCTGGGCCGAACAGTACATTTATTCGGAACATTTCATTCTTTTCGACTTTAAGAGAACTTTCCTCTTAGGATTATTTTGGATTCAATTAATAATACCTTATGTTCCACTTGAATTTTCATTTTATAGCATTGATAATTAAATTGTTTGTTAAGTTGTACAAAACTTGTTGGGTTTGCTTCTTTCTGTCAGTTTTATGACCATTGAGCCGTAACAGAAAACAAAATGCACGTAAGGAAACTATTGTAATCAATAAAACAAAACAATCTAACGGTCCTGGTTAGAAATGAAATTGAAACCGTAAACTTTTCACTTTTTAGCCATCTGGACTGAGCGTTTAGTGGAATTAGAATTCTTTATTCTTACCATTAGCTGTGTTTTCGCAGTGAACTGATAATGAAAGATTACATTTTGGTCTTCAGCAGCGATTAAGAAAGGGGAAAAAATCATAAAATCGATCATTTTGTTCTGATGCTGTTTCCTAAGAAGTAACTTGGAGACAAATATGTACGGAACAGTTGCTTCTTATTTGTAACTTGAGACGTCCCACATCAGCCAATTATTCAGGTATTTAATGGTATAAATAGTAATTACTGACGTTGCCTTGTATGAATGAAGGATACATCTTTTTAGTTGTAATGAGGCAGCAGCTTGAAACGGTTTTATTCATTAAACCAAATGCTACATCGTAAAACTGCAGATGACAGTATGAATTAAGAATAGCAAGTATTATACCACTTGGAGTGGTATGAGCGTATGATGTAACTTTTGTCTTATTTAGAATGTTGGTCTCAATTATCCGTTAGTCAGAAACATGTATGAATACATACATACATACATACATACATACATACATACATACATACATACATACAGGCATTGTGTTGTATATCTACTTTTGTCCATGATCGTAGATTGTACGGGTCAATTGTAAACAGCATATGACATAGCTCATTTTTTTCCGCGTACTTTAAAACAAACATGTTTACATGGCCTTTTGACCTTGGAAGCTTCTAGAATAGACCTTATTTACGAATTTGATGGGAAAATAAGTAACTTGGTCCTCTTATTGTGTCTTAGGCTTTTATATAGGCTTGAAATTGGAGACAAAATCTTCGTCCTATTTTACCATATGTATAGTGAAATGAGTCTTTGTGTTCGGTTATAATTTAAAAAGATATTTTAAATTATTAATTTTAGCTACAATGGGCTCGTCACCTTTTTGTACAAAATCATTAGTTTGGGATCATTGTGAATTCATTCAAGGTCATTCTAAATTATATCGTTGTGATACATCAAGACTATTGACACATTAGCATCTTCAGATGCTAAGATCATATTTGCCTAACAACATGCATGCTTATATAGAGACTTTGGTAAACAATTATTCGATCCTGTTTCATATTAGTCTTTGGAAATCTATTATCAGACTTTGTAGCTGTATTCAGAGATAATTCTAGAGTAATTATTTAAATCATTCATTGGAATTACTAGAGTCTTTATTAAATTTTGGACTAAACACTACTTTGGGATTCTCGTGAATTCATTCAAAGACATTATGTATTGCACCATACATATATCAATACATGCAAAGCTACTGGTACACCAGGACAGTCAAGATCATTAGTACATCGGGAAATACAACACTATTAGAATTCATTCGGATAATTCTATGCTTTGCACTTTTGATAGGATATTTTTATAATTATATGGGAAGTGTTTCATAAATTAATACTTTGTAACTTAAAAATTAAATAGCGTGCTGGTTTCACCAGTTTCTCTTATTTAGTTCAAGACATAGGGTCGTAACATTCGTTGTTTATTAAGGTGTCAAAGCACGTATCATCCCTTACTTATCCTGAAATGTACAAATAACATAAATACAAATTTTCATTGTCGTTTTACAATAAAACATACGTTCAGCAAATCACAAAACAATTGTCAAAAGAGTTGATGTCAGTACGACGTGAATGCTACTACCTGATTGTAAAAATTAATTTAATTAGTTTTAAATTTAATTGTATGGGGTCCCGATGGTTTAGTTAAGTTTTAGTATTATATCAATACATATATTAATACGATAGAATATTACTGTTTGCGACTTCATCCGTTTAACATTGCTTGAGTCGACATTTTAAGATATTTTCTTGAAATTGGCGACAAAAAAAAAACAAGATCGAGATATATTTGTGAACTGACGTGACTTTTTCTTATTATAAACGATGTTCAGAGCAAAAGTATATATGCAAGAGAAGTTTTGGATGAACCTTACAGAAAGTCCTGCAAACAAAACAGACACTCTTCGTGCAATCATTACCAGGGAATCAGATTTTAAGTGCCAATGGTAAAATACCTTGTATAACTAACTATCAGTCCCAATAAATCTCATTAAACACTTACATTAGGTAGCAGTGTGTTCTTTAAGAGGTAAACTGGGATTTAATAAAATTGATTTTAAAGATCAAAGTATAAATATTGCATGTGGTAATAGAAACTTTGCTTACCACAGGTAACCATATTAAATTTCCAATATATCTCTAGAACATAATACTGTGTGTGGAACATAAAAACACTGAAAAGGCTATAATGATTTGCCATACTAGGTAAATCAGCTTACCGTCCCAAGAGATTGTTAAGCTTATGCTGTCTCCAGTAGACACTAACAATTTTAAATCAAATACTGAAGCAAGCAATGTAGTTTAGTTTGGTCTATTTTCTTTGGAAACCCCGATGACCAAACACACTATCAAGTAAACATAGCGATTTTGAAAACGCGACCAACGCCATTATAGAAGACCCCTGGTGGTGTACAGAAACTATGCTCATATAATATTTATGATGGAATGACTTCATTGTTTTGATGACACCTGGGAAAACTTAATTCAATGTTCAAATGAGAAAGTCGTGAGCTCATCGGTCAACTTATTCTAGCATTTTTAAGTAGTTCCAGACAAAGCAAACAAATACTGGACGATTACTCTAAGGTTATGATTCCGGTTGGCGTCAATGTGTGCATATTGATGCCTTTTGCGGAAGAAAGTTCAGAAAATGTATATTTGTCTTTAGGTAATTTGACTACTTTAATCATACGTGTATTTTATGTTCATGACTAGACTGTTCTAAAAAACTGTCAGCTTTCTTGCTAGTACGTACTCATGTTTTATTTTGTATTTCTTCGTTTGCCGAGGGTGTGGGTGCATTCTATATAAAAGTCTATATTTCAGTAATGACAATATTAAAATTTCCACGGGGAAAATCCTATTGCTTACAAAAATGGTAAAACAAGAAATTACAACAATGAATGTCAAATGTAACGCTGACATTTTGATTATGACAATATAACCATTTGTCTCAAACTTCATGAAGAATGTAGTCATTAAATGGTTATAACATTCTTTCAAAGCTTGTTCGACTGATTAATTTCATTATTCTTATTTATTGACTGACAATTGGGGACTTTAGGAAACACCTAGACAAATCATGATTATTATGTTTCGATGTCCTTTTGGATTTCAGGAGAAAAATATTGTTCTTTGTTTGAGCATACTTTACTTTTATTCAAAGACAAATAAAACATCCCCCACTGTCTATTATATTATTGAGAATTAATTTAAGTGTATTATAAAGACCGATTATTTGTATTGGTTACCTGATCAATCTGTCTTCTTAGAATAATAAATCCTGTCTGTTATACGCCGACATTTATCATTTTCGTCAAAGCCGACTTGTCATAAATGCTGACGTATCATAAAAAGGCCATTATTGTATAAGAGAAACTCGAATTAATCAGTTAAATGACAGGCTCAAAACAATTAGTAGAAATGACAATACATTACTCGTAAACAAACGTGGAAACAAGCACATCTTTATGTATTCTGAGTTTCTGTAAGGTTTGTGCGGAATTATTTGCCTTTAATAATTAGATCATTGTGTCAATGTATGCTTCTCTCTGGATACAATCCTTTATTCATGGTTGATTGAGAGAGATAAAAGCATTGACATGAATATATAATATTATTATTAACTGGGTGCAGTGCCCATTTATTTGAAAACGTCTTAATATATTCTCCAGGATATCACAAAAGTCTCTAATTAATGAGATTAGACGAATATCTACACCAGAAGTGTGTATGCTACACTCACTATTCAAGGTTAAGCAATTAGATCTAATTCACAATGTGTGAGTATCACACATGGGAGCGAACATAAATCAAATATAGTTGTATTGTATACCGTGAAAATGTGAGAGTGAAAATGAAAATTAGTTTTATGTGAAAGTTAAATAAAGAACAGAAAAGCAAGAATTATCAGTCTTTATAAACTATATCTCCTCTTATGATCTCTGGGCATTGAAAACACTAGGTCATCCTAGTTGTACATTTTCGGACTGATTCACCGGAGAGAAATTGTATGACGGTGATCAAGCTGCAAAGTGCCAGAAATTTAGGTTGAATCTTCATCGCGAATGTTCTGAATAAGTCCTGGGTGCGTACGTATTAATTTCCTCTGTTTGAAGCATGTCGATGTCAACTCGCGGCTACATTCCGCATCACATGTAAATACCTTTGCAAAGGTAAGTTGAACAGCGATCTTTAAAGATATATGTTTTATAAATCCCTTTCATTTTGTTTAACTGTTTTGGAGTATGTTTGGAGTAAAATACATGCAATATTCAACCTGGAAGATTCTGTAAAATTCATATATGGCCTGCCGTTTTTAGGGTATTGAAATAAAACCTAATAATTTTAAATATTTGTTATGTCTGATAAATCACAAATTAATGTAGTAAGCAATAATGCTTGTAAAAATGAATACTTATTTATTACTAGCAAAGTCTTCGTATATTCTGTAAACGAACGTAGTCCAAACCCACAAGGTTAACAACAGTGTGTTGTTGTTTTGAAGACAGTCCGACATTATCTACGTTGCATACGGGACAAATTTAATAGTTTGAATCGTTTAAAATGGAAAGAACTGCAATTGATTCCAAGTAGAATTAAACAACGAAATAAACTTGTATGGGCTCCTAGACAATAGAAATCACGAGGATCACAGTGAAAATAAACACACACATACACATACATACGGAATATATTTTCTTTTCCTACGTTAGTACAGGATATATTGCATCATGTGGTACCCAAAACTTGATATTTTAACGATTTAACTCCCTATTCGTAAGTTCACCTCTCTCATATCCTGATCAGATAAATAAACCGAAAACAATGCACGCTCAATTCAGTAATGCATCACAGCAGATTCGGCGTTTTTGATCATTGAAGTAAGGGGAAAAAACTTCAGAGAGACGCGAACGGCGTTGGCTCAAATTTCTTTCTCAAAGGTTAATTTCCATGTCTGAAATGTAAGGCAGTTCTATTTAATTGTTCTAGCTCTCAAAGAACTTGCTGTCTTGTAACAGGTACAAATAGTAAATCGTCGCACGGCATGATGGTATATAGCATAGCGGAAAATATAAGGACATATATTTCAACATGCGTAAATATAAGAATGAATATATATATATATATATATATATATATATATATATATATATATATATATATATATATATATATATATATATATATATATATACACACACACACACATTTACAAACCGTCATCATATTTAGTATATTTAGATTATGTTAAAAAGTGTAGCAGTGTACTGAATACCGACCATCATTTTAATTTATCTTGTTTATTATTTACATAATGTTGACCACAGCAACTACCATACATACACCAATCGGACATGTTGTCGGAGATTTATCGATAGCAACCGGTGTCACAGGCGATAATTTTAAAATAAGCTCACTACGATTACATTCACGAATATGCGTCTATTCGGAATTTCTAGTGGCTGCAATAAAGCAGTCGCAATACAATTACCCGTATATATTCAATGTCTAGTGAAGATAGAACGATAAGAAGGGCTTAGCTCGACGGCGCTTCGGCGGAAATGGAAAACAACTGACGTTTTCGAACACAAATATGGAACCGGGTCAATTACGGCCCTGATTTACAGGGAGTGCAAATCGTGTGAAAATTTACGGTTGTACTGAGTCGCCTTATAAGAACTTTACTTATGAAACTTCAGTTACATGGTCTCGAGATTTTGAACCATATTCAGTGATTTTCATTCTGAACTTCAAATCTGCACTATGAAACTAAGTGCAATATGCTAGTTCCGTACTTTGTGGTAAATTCGTATCATTAGTATCATCCAGGTATTTATTCTGTTTGACCCAAACCATTAATAAATTAGCAAGCAGAAGATGACAAGGTAAGATACAGATTTGAGGGAGCATTCTCGTGTCCAGTGATGCTTTCCTCTCCATTATAGAACGGTAAAGAGAGTAAGTTGTATGGCAATAATTAAAATGCCAAGCAACTAACATTTCACATGATTATTAAGAATATTAAACAATTCTACTTGCAAGAAAAACAAATCAAAATTTTGAGGATAACATATACCTTAATCTGCACTTATGCTCATTAATAATATAATCTCTAGATGCTAATGAGATAATCAGAGAGATAAATACATGGCAGAGCTAGTTTCTCGCCGCTGTTACATTCTAGTGTGAGGTTACAAAATGCAGTACATTTCACAAGTATTAACTGTCAGATACCTATCGCATTTCACTGCAACGTTTTGCACCGTCTTCCGTTTTGTGCAGATTATAGGTATGTTCCGTTTGGATTGTCAGTTTTAAGAAAGTTGAGCCCAGTTGTACTTGCGCAAATGTTAAAAACAAAATCTGTAATTTTTTAAAAATGCTTCCTGACTGTTTCTATGATTAACTTTGAAGGATATAAAGCTTAAAATGTTTACACTATTTTTAAAATGGTTTGCTTACCCTTGAAGACAAATACATTCCTTTTTAATTATTGATATCTCTCTAGGAAATTCAGGCCTGCTTAGTTGAATTTTTTATATCTTCTTTTTACTGGTTCTGCCCTCTAATTATTTACTCACAAACGCACTCAAATCGCAGCATTCCAATGGGTTCTTTTCAATTTCTGTCATACAACAAAATACAACTTTGCTCCGCTAATTTTAATAATATCTGTATCCTTTCATCTTTTGTTTTTATATTTCTTATCAAGAATCTTGCTGAATTACAGGACCAGTATTCATCGACCGGAGTTTTGTACATACACCAGCAGTGTCAATTTACTATAAGCAATTTGTAGGTATTAGAAACACTTCAAAGACCGCTTGTGAACACATCGATTTTATTTGCTGACCATTAGGCCAGATCCTATTAGATCAAATCCCAAGAGAACAATGCCATTTGCAAATAAAGTGTTTGATTGAACTTTGTGTGGAATCCTTCTTTATAATTAAAGACAATGTTTTGTTCTTCTTTGTTTTCGTTGCCAAAGGGATAAACTGCAACTTCGTTTGAATACGGAACTCAAGAAGGGCTTAGAATAACAGTGTTTTCAATAGTTTTTTTTTAACGTGAAAGATATATAAGTAAATTCGAGGAAAGAAGTTACAACTAGTTACAACACTATACTTAATCGCATATTACTATTACATGATGGTATTAGTACTCTTGTTCTGTCAACAGCAAACCTTTCACTCATACGAATCATCGCTGGTAAATGATCTACATAGACCACTAATAAATATTTCCTGATGGAAAAATCACTTCTTCGTGAATTTTAGACTAATTTAAACTTTGCACAAAGATTTCAACAAGACGTGCTGTAATACGAACGTTGACATGAACAAAGAGTTATGCTTTAAATGAGGATCCATAAAATACTTATTGACAACCACATGCAATAATAAAATTGGAATTATAGTATTTAACCAATTCTACTGTGTCAGTCTCATTGCATATGAGGCACAGAATCAACACGTTTGGGGTTTATTCTTGTTATGGAACAATTATTTATTGAGTTGCTAACTTTGAGGGGCATATATACTATCATACAGGTTAAAGAATTTTTAATTCGTACTCTACGGAGAAAAGAACCCAGGTCTGCGGGTAAAAGGCACCCATCTCCTTGCCTGCACACACCAGCCCATATTCCATGACGACTAAGCACGCATCAACCTAAAATGATGCGACTGAATCGGTGTTATATGCACAGTCATTCCGGATTCCTATGAAAGGATTCCCTAACCTGTATAGAGTATTATTTGTATTAAATATTAATTCTGCCTACTATTATCAAGCATTCTTCTATAGAATCCAGGGGTAGCACTTTCCGTTCTGTCTGGTGTATATTTATAATTCTCTCTCTCTCTCTCTCTCTCTCTCTCTCTCTCTCTCTCTCTCTCTCTCTCTCTATATATATATATATATATATATATATATATATATATATATATATATTAAACACACATCGTGCTGAGAAACCAATCATGTTGATTTCACTCTTTTGACTATCGAATAAATTGTACAATTCTTAGTGCCTTGATTTTAATTACATATTTTATGTCATTTCATTCAATTCCACAAGGTCCAATGAAACCAATGTTTCAATCGATGTTGTTCAGTCTGACAGAAGATTTTTTCTAGTACAGATACTCTGTGTAAAATAGGAAAAGCTGTTATTACCTCACTTTCATGTAGTAGTCTTTGCTTTATCAGTTGAATGACTAGCTTTTTGTTTCTTTTCTTTGCACAGCTTACCTATCGCTGCAATTTATTTTATTTGATTTTGCTTGATGTACAATTATATTGTGCTATTCAGAGCTACATTAACATCAATCATTCATTCAAATTGATAAATCTAAATACCTAATTAGTTAATAAACCAATAATTCAGGACTAAGGATGCGTGATGATGAATATTTTCTGAATAATTCCATGAATTTAATTGATTTGTTTGCGTTTTGCTCTGTATTCAAGATCAATTTTCAAATAACATAAAGCAATTAAGATATGTGTAAAAAGGGACTGCGGTGAAGATAACAGGACTGACAAGTTAATAAGATGGAATCAGAATCAGAATGGTATTATCAGATTATTGGTCATATAATACAACTTTAGTACGAAATTTTCAAAATAGATACTTATCTTGAGAAAATACAATATATTAAAACATAACTTGAAAATTGGTCTTTTCTATATTTATCATTAATTGGAATATGTATCAGCAAAACATTGACTTTTTTTTACTAAGATTTCATTCATGAAATGTAATTTGTCAGCTATAGACCGCTGTATATATTACAATGAGGCAACATAAATTATAGTTCACGTATTCTTTGAATGTGTAGATACAGAATATTATGGCTTAGACTTATGTACATGTTTGAAAATAAACATGAAATTCCAATCAAAACGGATATTTTCGTCTTTGGATTTATATGTTGGACAGACCCTGAAAACATTTCCAGCTGCAACATCATTTTAAAACGGTATATTTATTCTCGTAAAATTAATGACATTATTCCAGATTTAATTGGAGATTTAAACAGTACTTTGCATCATAAAACTATTGACTTATTTACCACTTCTACTTTAAAATGATATACGACCAACGAAGATCCTTTCTACTTTCCAATCAACGGAAGACGGTACGCGCTGAACCAAGGTTGTTGAATGCAAAATGGCAAGGACCGTATTCGCACTCGGGTCATTTTTCTGTTTCCTTCTTGGTTGTTTGCAAAGTGTGGTAAATCATATTTACCCAGTGGTCTGTGATTGTTGGAAACACACCAAGTAGGTAATGGAGTAAATGTGTCTAGTGTTCTCTAATGCTATACATTATTTGAGTATTCTATTAAAATTGATAAATTGGTACGTTAGTTAAAATTGATGAATTGGTTCATTAGTTATCGTTCAAAGTTGTGCATGGGCAATATTTGTTTTTCTTCTGTCCTAAAAATCGTAATATTCAAATTCTTTATTTAATTTGGAAGCAACATTTAGGATTCATGAAGATACGATATATTTTTCTGTATCATTGCTATTACAATCATTGCTCTACATCGTTTCTGATACCACATTTTCTACACGTTTGATGACCAATGCCGCCCATGAGTTTAGCTGTAAGTAAACCTCAGCACACGCAGACAATGACACACATGCATATATGGGGTTTTCAAGCCTATTAAATATCACCGTGTTTCAGATACACTTATACTGTGATCTCAAGTGTACTATGTTGCTTCGTCCCCCAACTCCACCATGCACTATTTTTGTTTAGATCTTGAAGGACATTAAAAGGTAATGTTTCTCTTGTCTTTTAATGGCAAGTCATGTGTGTCACTTATTCAGAAAGAACAGCGACATGGTCATCAGTGTTAAGCATATATGCTGACGTTTTCGAAAATTATATATCTTTTAGGTAGTGATGAACAGATAAGTCCTGGACCATTCACTTAAATTGTTCTTGTATTTTTCAAACACCAATAAACTGTGTATTTATAATTTTCCATTATTTTCGAAAATTCGTAGGCCACTCTGCGTAACTTAATTTTAAAATTCCCTAGGACAACCTAATACTTTTTATACAAAAGTCTGTTTCTTTATCATAGTCCATCTTGCCAAAAACCTTTAAAAGAGAAATCTTAAGGTACCACATCCGATATTTCATTGTCAAAAGTGCTAGGTCACCATAGCAATGCTGTTTTAAAATCCTAGATAACGCTCAGCTTTTTAATGAATGACTTCAACCAAAACAAAAACTAACCAAAATGATCATCTTTTGTGAAAGCTAAATCATTTCAGGAGTTACATGGAGAGCAAAGATGTATCAAGAATCTATTTTTTCGGGTCCTTTTTGGGGGGTTCAACTACAACTTCGCTTAAAGCAGTTTGTAGAGATGCCTATTCTCGTATTTCCATTTAAAGCTCTCAACTTGTCACGAGTTGTTGTTAGATTTAGAGATATGGATGAACCCAGTGAATTTGGAACGCTTGAAAAGCTCCGTTCTCAGAACATCTCACAAGTGAAACGAAACAACATTAGCCGTAGCGGCAAATTGGTCCCGACAAATATTTACATCCTGACGTTGAACTGCGACACGGTACCTACAGCAATCAATGTATGTTTCTTGATACAGAGAGAGAGAGAGAGAGAGAGAGAGAGAGAGAGAGAGAGAGTACTAAAACTTAGCCACTAAAAATCATACCATTACAACTGTTGAAGAGTGTATAAATAACTGTATTATTTTAAGGAACTTTTACAGTTTTTTTATCCAGTCTGAAATAACCCCTATAGCTGATGCTGTTCCTATAGCAGCAACCCGGCTAACCTAAAGTACAGCAAATCAACTAAAACAAGAGTTCCAAATAACAGTTCTGTGAATATTTTTCGTCCTCCTTCGAAATGCTGACATATGTGATGTCAGATATTTGAGTCTCCTATGCGTACATGTGTGCAATTATAGTGGAAAGTGTGAGAACAACGAGGATATTTTTTTTTACAAAATGTCTATCTATTGTGTTGCCTACATCTATGGAGCAAGAGTATAAATGGATCAAAGGCACATTTCTTGCTTTCTCCGACAAACGAAAACATCAAACCAATAGTTGTCAGTAAAATAGAAGGACCGACTTCATCTGAGCCGAGCAAACGATATTTCGATAAGAACTGGAGAAATACATGGAGACAATGGAGCGACTTGGGTACGAAAATCTATGTTCAAACATTGAAGCAAAATGTTATTCAGCTCTTATTTGTTTATTCAAACAACATCGCTCAAAGTGCGTCTATAACTTAAGTTGAGAGAGGGATGCCTGCAAGAAAAGCTTAACAAATCTCACGTAATAACTATGATGATTATGATGATGATAAAGATGATGATTGGTCATTTATTATCAGAATATAAAGATATTATCATACATTATTCTGGATGGAATCTATGTAAGGAGATCAAGTGCGTGGTTATTGATATAAATGTGATATTGAATGAATAAACACAGTAAACAAACTGAAGATGAACAATCATTCCCAAAGAGAATTTATAGTTCTAAATATACTAGATTTTGATATGATAACACTTTACTTTGAGAAAAGTTTCTTCGCTTAATAAATGTATGCGCTTAAAAAATAATGTTTCTTGAATATTAGGGTTACAAAAACAAGATTTCAGTTTAATTGATTTATTCGCATATATATATATATATATATATATATATATATATATATATATATATATATATATATATATATATATATATATATATATATATATATAAAATGAATTGTTCGCCCAGTGTACGTGAATCGTATGCTACTCCGGAAAACAATAATTTTGAATTGATGGGTTGTGCAGTATTCCTCTTTCATTTTGAAACCGTCAGAATAGAAGAAATTATATTAAATTATATAAGTAGCATATTCGATTTTTGGTTTCTGTCTTGACGTTATGTGCAGGCATTAGCACGAATAAATGATACTATAACAAATGATTTCCATTTGGACAGAGACTATGCAGGTATGGATGACGACAAAGAAAATCAAGGTATCTGTCCTTCCAGAAGAGAACCTGGCGTCTGTAGACACCCATTTAACCTAAAATAAGCGTACAGGTCCAATGAGACCTGGTTGATGAACGTCCTCTAGACCAGAGGCAGAGAGATGTGGAGATAGAGAGTACTATTGAGGTCTGAGGATGGTCAGATGCAACATAATCTTTTTCTTGAAAATGGTAAAGGGACTCATAAAGGATACAGGTACCTAGATTTTTAATCTTTATTGCTTCAGCCTTTCACAATGTACTGAACATGTAACAGTACTTGTAGACTTGTTGTAGTGCACAGGAAAGGATCCCTGATTAATTTCATACAAATGCCAACTCGTACATCCTTGGTATCTGGCACTTTCAGCCCTCCCAGTGACAATGATAAACGGATAAGTTGCAACTTACAGCTGCTGCTGTGGTCTTTAGTGAGAGCGATGCTATAGAGTTCCTACCAATGTTTCGACCTTCTCATCATACCTATAATAAGATAATCATCATTTTATCGCTACAAAATATTGCATGTTCCAAATGAATCACATGGAGAGCAAAAGAATCTGCGTTCGTCTTCAAAGAAAAATGAATTCCAATTAGTACTGGATGGAAATGGTAGCTGCGACTGCCCCGCACTGAGTGAAAAGTTTTACTTTTACTCGATGATGAATCTCAAGAAAATTCAGATAATGGACATTCAAATGATATAGATATAAACACATAATGAGCACTCACTAAACACATGGCTTGTAGATATAAGTATTTGTCTCTAAACAATTTTAATTCTAGTAAATTGAAGACAGATGTTGTCTTTTATTATTATTTAGGTAATAATTATTCGAGTTTTAATTATTCAATTGATTATTTATTATCTGCATCGTACTAAATATTCCGATTGCAATCTAAGTTTTAAACAAAAAAACAAAAATAATATAAGACTTGAAACAATGTCATACTGCCATAATATACTGGCTATACAATCTCTCTAAGAACTGCTTATATAGCCGTAAGACAATCTGCCACGGTTGACAGATTTGTTTTGGTATATCGAAAGAAGAACAGCTCTACATATCCCTCGAGGTCTACCACTGTATAGTCAATCATTTGTCTCCTAAGAGTGCGCATTTCTTCTATGACAGTTAATCAATGAATAAAGAACAAATAAGAAACAAATAATATATACAAATAAAGAAAGATGTTGATAAACTTCGTAGCCTGGCCTTTTATGGGGCACGTCAAAAATAACAAACTGAAGAAGTGACAGCAATAATTTTGTGCATACAGCAATATAAAAGAGATATATAGTACGACTATCATAACACACTTCGTCTATGCTATAAAATAAAACATTAAGCTCAAAATGCTTACATTATATCCATCATAAAATTCCGCATGATCTGTGAAAGTCACAAGTTACTAAACCTCTGTTTGCAGAACATAGCTGCACAAGCGCGTCAAAATAAGTAAACAACAAACCGGACAAACACCTTGGAGTTTTCTTTGTCAATTACACCCCCTGGAAACCTTTCACCTAGAAGATATTGCAGTTACAGGTCATCGTATGAATTAAATAATGGAACACGTACGCTCAGAGAAATGTTATATCACGACATCCCAGAAAGAGCTTAGGAAACTCGATATAAGGATATTCAACACAAATATCACGTATCAAGTCTATATAGACATTCCCATATCGAATATACATAACAAGCTGTACTTGAGGAACAAAAGATCTTAGGCTAGATATATAAATAAATACCTTACTGTCTTGTCTTATTTAATCCGGCTGCAATATTGAGGTAGGTAAAAATCTGTTATATTTGACGGTTGAACTCTCCAGGGGCTCTTTTCAAATCCAACAGTTTTCAACCTCACACGGTCTTTCCAATTTTGTTTATCTGAAATTTTGGAATGGTGCAATTTATCAGTTTGATACTGAAGCAAGTCAAACTTCCTTAATGTATCATGTGTAGGCTCGTACAAAAGTAACAAAAGAAAAGAGTGAAGCCAACAAGCTTTGTAAACTTTAACAAAATAATTTATTTCCCTAGAAAACAAGATAAAATATGAAATAGGACTTATGGTTTGTGAATATAATCCAAAAATTAAGCATAGAATTCAAAAATATAAGTCCTATCACTAAACAGTTCTAATTGAATCCAGGTTTGAATCTCGATGCAGTTCCAATATGGAAGGCGAGGATGTCAGATGAGGTCGTTGTACTAATGGCAACAGTTCCTCATTGAATCACAATTTATAATGTTCCCGTTTAAAATTCCAGGACAAATTTCCACTAAATGTCTTTTTCTCAGAATTTTTATAAAGAAGAGCACTCGTGTGTTTTCTAGAAAATATAAATTATTAAATCCACAAAATAGAAGAAGTCTAAATCAACTGGCATCAACATAAAATAAACACCTTGAGCTCTAAAGGTGTATTATATGACTGTAAAATCTATTAGAAAGCATCTGTTTTAACTCACAATTTAGATCCCATGGTGGCTCACGTGACGGGGCAACGTGATCGCTAATTTGAACAGCGCAGTAAAAAAAAATGTCATTTAGCACGTAACTTAGAATAGCCCTATTTAAGAATCAGATTCTCAAGCTAGAAATAAATAAAAAAGAAAGGCTGTTTACAACTTAGCTAACACGTGGGCCGAACATGGCCTTTGACCTTGGTAATAGCCAATCGTTTTCGTTTAGTGTTTACAAACGTCTGAACCAAGGTGAGCTAAAAGTAGTGATAAAGTAATATTTTTGCGTTCTAATCAGGTCAAAACAGAAGACTGAATTTTTTAAAAAATATCAAATCCCGTGAAAATTATCATTACAATAAAATGCAATGAAATAAAAATAAAATAAAAAAAGAATTTAAAACTAACACACAAGCAATTTAATTACATTATACGTAACACATGTTAATTTGAAATTAACCAGTAGCTTGACTTGCATCTGCTCAAACTGGAGTGAAATAACGCAATATTAAACACACCTTTTAGATTTATAACATTATGCACCGAACATAATCTGTGTAAAAACATTACTTTTTCTCTTTTTACCAGCTCATCCAACGGTGCTGGCATAAACTGCAGGCTTTAGATAAAACCCATCTTAACTGAAGTAACCAACATATACTTCTCATAATTATGTGGAATACACTTGATCACGTTATCAAGATTTAAGCGTTGACTTTATTTCATTATCACCAAAAGCTTATACGATAATATCACTGTCATATCCTCGGAAATTGTGAAGAACAACTTGAATAAAATCTGGAACATGAAACTTTAGATTACACTTGTCGTGAGCCGCTCCACGATATTATCCGGTCAAATGACAATGATCATGTACTTTTTTATTACCAGGCGCGGGATCTGCATGTGTATAAAATTTACATTCACAAATATGACAAAAGTCTGCTTGCTCGTAATCAATTTCCTGCCGAACCGTTAATTTTACCATTGGAGTGGTCTTCTTAAAAGATTAAAACTAGCATCAACTTCGCTAATCAAATGCTTGAGAAACCAAACAGCTGGATTAGGACCACGATATATTTTAACCGGTTTGGATGAACTCTTATCAACTTAACAAACTATCTTGTACACGACACCGCATGGAACATGGTTTTAGATTTTCTTGTAGTTTTTATTAGGGTTATTTTCTGCACCAAGTACAAGCTGAAGTACACACTCGAAATCAGTGTAGATAACGAAAGGAACTTTTAATTTGTTTGTGGTTGACAAACCGCATAATTTTTGCTTTTTCGCCTGGCATTGTTATTCGTTGTACTTACGAACAATATTGTTGATGCTTTTGTAGTTTTTCATCGTCAGAGCAACCGTGTAAACAGCGATAACAAAAATACTTTTTGTTTTTATCTTTGTTGTGTTGTCGTCCAACAGGCCCGTTAAAGTTTTTATCCATACGTAATGAGTTTTGTAAAACAGCAGGTTTGTTGCTGATTGTGAGGCTGTTTCAGAAATACATCTCGGATAGATGTTTTCACGCTCGTCAAGGCCAAATACTTTCACAGAATTATTATTTTGCTTCTCAAACTTTGGTATTTAATTTTCTGCAACTAGAGAGTCAATACCAGTAAAATTTAATTTTGAAACATAACTGAAATATTTGTCAACACGATCAGCGCTTTTTTCTGATGGAAACATCGCAGAAAGAATGGCCCACTGGAAGCATTTATCAAAGTTTTTGACATTGATGCAGCACTTTTTGTTTTTTATTTTCTGCGGCAGGTCAATGTATGAACTACCTGTAAGTACGCTATATTTCATCGTGTGAATCAAAATTTCAGTAATCATCTCAAATTTCCAACCTGATCCTGATTCAGTGAATTCTTCTATTTTCTTCCAAATTTCCTGGTGTATTTTATCAGGTAGCTAGGCAAGATTAGTTCCTGGTAAACACGCTTAGATTTTACGCTTAGATTTTACGCTAATGAAAGAATCAGCAATTACCTCATCAATATCATATCCAGAAACGTATAATTTTGAAAATATAACATGGTACTGCACTACGGTCTTCAATCCTTTGTGCAAATCAAGCTCACATTTTATAGTTGGTTCTAGGAAATGAAAAAAATTTGTAGAGGTCAAATTTGCCAGAAAGATTTGTTTATCAAATCGATAGCTATTGTCAAATCCGGCAAAAGCGGTAGCTAGTTTTGTAGATTCTCCAATAAGGCTCAATAAGGATCACGTAACTTTAGCATTGTATTATAATACCGTTTACAAATCTCTAATTGTTTGTCGTGCAATTACACAAATATATTGCTTATTGTATAATGACAATCGCAAACGAACATGAGCACTACTACGTTCACCCGAAATATAATATGTACGCGGGACACATCCTAGAGTCGGTGATAAATTTAAAATTAAAATTATCGTTTGATAAGGCAACTCTGGCGGGTTATAAGATTAGCGGAAAATCGGAAGGAGATACAACGGGAACAGAAATGATCAGGAAAGATTTCATCTACTCGTTGTTTTGCGAAGATATTCCAGAAGGAAAACAAGTTTACAGAGTTAACGGTTTGGTACCTGATGATAACATTGGAAATTTTAGTTTGCAAGATGCATTTCAACCACATCCAGTATCTGATTTGTATGAAGCAAATGATCAAGGAGAAATCAGACATATCCGAACAAAAACCCATTAGGTACAATTTCCAACAGCGGATATTTGGGGATTTGTGTTCGCAGTAATAAGACTAGACAAGTTTATTACCTATCACATCGTTTTGTTTTCGATGCTTTTAATGGATCAATTTTACCAGGATTTGTGATTAATCATATTAACAACATCAAGACGGATAATCGATTGGAAAATCTTGAGCTGGTTACTCAGCAAGAAAACGTTAAAAAAGGTGAAGATGGAGGAGTTAATGTTAGATTTCCAGCAAAACCTGTTGTTTCGTTTAATCTTAAAACAAACGAGGAAATAAAATTTCCTTCAATAAGTGCTGCTTCTAGCTATTATAAAATTAATTCAAATTCAGTTAAACTATTAGCAGATGGCACAACAAGATCAACATTTTCAAAGAGATATAATACCGAAATCTTATTTCGATACGATTTGTAAGATTTTTTATTAGTTCTTTTCGGTTAATGCAAGAATGACACCATAATATTATTGTGGCTTTATCATAAACAACAGAAGTAACTATTTCTTCTTTTTCTGTTTCGATAAGCAGGACGTTGTCATCGCCGCTGTTTGTCAAAACAAGATTAACAGAAACAGAATCAGAGATCTCTCCAAAGAAAACTTGTCTGACGGCTTCTTCAAGCTCACTGCGATTAACTATTGTTGATTTTTCATGATATCTTAACTCGTTCATCTTAGTTTAATAAAATTATATAAAAGTTAAAATATAATATGAATCTGCTTCAAAGACTTGTGCATATCTACATCAACGAAGTTGCCGACGTCAACGACAAAGTCGTCAATGACAGAGATAAATCTTTGCCGGAGAGTGGTGGCGACCTAGGTGAACAAGTTGTTGAAGATGACTTTGTAACGCATGACAGTAGTAAACATTTTGTAACGCATGATAGCGGTGAAGATTTTAATACCGTAGTTGATAAAAAATTATACGGAAGGTCAACAACTGGCAGATACGATGTCAAATATCACATTGGAAAAAATATTGAAATTCTATTTTAGTGTTGCGGAAAATCAACTATTATGGCAATTGATAAAACTGTTTATGAACACCGCGACAGCGTCTTTGCCGCCGCGGCAAAAAAAAAAAAAAAAAAAAAAAATTCGAATTTTTGTTTTTCAAGATATTGTACTTGATGTCGGCGGCGTTGCCGCTAGCGCCAGATCGAAAATCGTATTTGATATCGTTAACCATGCTGTAAAGTGTAAATCGGTCTTACTCAAATACTGCTAGTTGGTATCCGACTATTAAACTTGTCGCTGTAACCGCGCCACTTGACAAGACTTTTCTTGCCATGCTTTTTGATTACTCGTTCGATAACGAAAACATCTTGATCTGATTTATGTAGTTTGTTCGTAAAAACTACTAATTACTGGTTCTCCAGCTAGATCTTTTAACGCATACGTATCAGGAATTGTCATCAGAATTTTATCAACGACAAATACTTCTTCGGTCCCGTTTGGACTAAATCCTTTTTCAAATACTTTGTTTTGTAAGAGAAATTCTAACTTTGTCTCCGATCTTAAATTTATGTCTCCGGTACATATTTTCGTTTGCTAAATATCGGATTTTTAATTACATCATTTGGTGACATTTATAGAGATTTGTGTTTCGTACTGTTGTAATCAGATACTATCTTTTGCAAATCATCAATATATCTGTGTGTGTTTTAGCTGTCAGATGTTTGTGGATTCTTTCGTTTGGTGTAGGATTAAATCGTTCAATAATAATGTTCTTTCCCTTATTTCCCGTAACATATTTTTTATGTTATTTAGCGCTAGAAACTGTTCAAATTTTTTATTAAAAAACTCTGCGCCATGATCAGTCCATATTTCATTTGGTTTTCTTTCCGTGCTAACGATAATTTGTTTTAATGCATCAGTTATCGATGTTCCTGATTTATCGGCAACAGGTATACTGAACGCGTATTTGCTAGAAACATAGCGTTAAACAAGTATTTCTAAGTATCATCAAAATGAGCAAAATTTGACATATCTATTAGATCTATTTCCCAGATATCGTCAACGGCATTCACGACAACCTTACGTCGCGGAAATTTTTTTTAGGTCTGTGTAATTCAGCTGCAAGCGCCTTTGACGCAAGCTCTTGCGCTCCAAGACCCAACTTATATTTTGTTCCAATTAATCCTTGCACTAGCTTTCTGTCAATACGTTCTCCAATACCTTTCGGCTTCATGTCATGAAACTCGTTTAGCATTGTTTTATCACAACCTACTTTATCTTGTTTGTTGTCCCGATAACATACATCGTGGCGCATTGCTATTGCATCAACTTGATTATTAGGCTCTTGTCCGGGCAATGGATTATCGTTTTCCTCTAGTTGTCTATGTAGCGGATAATACGGCCCAATGTATTTGTGACCAGGCAATGTGCAGCCTGCGAGTGGTTTCGGTAATTTACCTATAAGTTTGTGGATGTCGATGCCGTTGCCGATTACTTCTCGGCTATTGCAGGATTGTCAATACGTAACAGTTTTATCTCGTTCGATACAAAGATCCTTCTCACATTCAAAATTAGAGGTAGCACTTTTCATTTTTTTATACTTTTTTGTCGAACGAATTTTATTTTAATCATTAACCAGAATAACTTTATCATTGATCGGAATTACATCAACGCCTTCACCCAGGGACTGTCGCCTGCAACTCTGTTTGTTTGAGGAACATACTTTTCTTTCTGCCGCACATAGCACATATACTTTTTAACATTATTCTATTGTTTTATGCTCTTTCTGTTTTTTCGTCTGTGTTGGATGTTTTAGTTTTGCACTTGAGACAAAATGTTGTCATTTTTACATTTGATTGTCACAGAAAATTAATCGCGACGTGCAAACCACGTTAGGCGAAATTAATCGCCAGGTTATCATTGTCCGCACTTGGATATTTGTCAAACTGTAGAATAAAATTTAAAAAATTGCAATCTTTTGACGTCTGCCGGACAAACATAACACAGTAATATCCACAAGCAGACGTTCCAGTTGGCTTTAGTTGGTTAGAAGAATAAAAAAATTTTCTGCTATATTTCTTGATAACATCACTTATAAGAATTCCAAACGAATCAAAATAATTGTCATTGTGAACAGCTACCCAGTGAGTTCCAGATCCATCATTGAAATCTTGTATATTAATTACGCACGACCCACCTACTGGTGTCATGGATAATTCATCTTTGGAATATACTCCGTGAAATTTTTTTACTGATTTTAGTTTGTCTAATATTTCAAAGTTGCTTAATGGCAACAAAGTTGCCAGTGACTTTAGCGTCTTGTTCCCGACAACATTAATCCACGGCCGATTCCTAGCAGATTTGGCAGTAGACTCCCGGCTAGCCCTGCTAAAAGTGGAGAGAAAGGAATAATTCCTTCTTGTTTCATTTTTCGTGTTGTTGACCTCGACGAACGCTTTGCGTTTGCCGACGTACTCATTTTTGTGGTTGTCTTTTTTTAAGTTGACCGTTTTGCGGTTGACATTTTTAATTTTATTTGCTAGACAAAAGTGAAAGTTCAATGAACTCGAGTTCGAAGAACAGAACTTCAAGTTCGAGTACACAATTTGTTTCATAAACTGAACGGCGTTTACCAACTGCTGAAGAAAGTTTCTTAATTTGCCCTGGAGTCAGATATGTCTCTTTTGTAGTATATTTTGTTGTCATTGTTTATACTTGTTTGGAAGACAAGTTTGTTTTATAATTGGACAGTCATTCTTCCTTTGGATGCGTCAATTGTCAAGAATCTGTCACTGACAACTAGCGCGTATAAATTAAGTGGGTTAGCTGGAACACCGCCAAGCGTCCAAGTAACCTCAGTATTAGTAATTGATCCAATAGCTTGTTCCGAATGTTTTGATACGTCAAAGTAAAAAATTGAATACAACACTCGAAATTCCTCAACATATATTTGGCTTCCTCTATCTGAATCTTTATATTTTTGCATTGCCTCCATCAAGTACATGAAAGGTCGTGATATAGTTTTGCTAGCGTCTGCGGCAAAGTTACATTCGATTGCTCGTTCAGGATACTGTTTCGAGTTTATCCTAGCAAAGATTCGTCTGACATCAGCGTTATCGAATACAGCGTTGTTTTGATCTTGGTCAATTACCATTGTTGAAACACAAAAAACAAATGTCTTGGCAATTGTTCCCTTGGGGCGGTTGTAATACGCCATGTGTAATCAGCTGTGTTAGGAATTGCTGTTTGATATATTTTGTTTTGCTGGAAATATATCTTTTTTGTGTACGTGGTAAGCATCGACTCAAGATCTATCGATTTGCTTATCGACGGAACAACTCGTGGCATCCACAGGGAGAGTCTGGAAATTGAAAACTGTCCTTCAGCCACTCCACCGGCATGAATTATACAATCGTATTGTTCTGCACGATCAAGAACAGTTATATGTTTTAGTCCACGAAAATCTTTGTTGTAATCGCGGCAAAACCCAAATATTGTACTCAGCGGTCCCAACATTGTTTGAAAGATTCTGCGGAAAACTCCTTACCTTTAGCATAACCTTCGTTCTATCTTTGTTATCGTATATTTGTAACGGCCAATCTTATTGCATCTCCAATATCACCAGCTGCATTATCAGCGGAATTTGCAATAAGATTCTTGTTAGCTGCACCAGCATTAGTACGAAATTCGCTTGACATAGCTACTCCTGTGCTAGTGTATTTTAAACCACATCATATTTATTCCCACCGATCTCGAATAATCATCTCTCAAGGAGACAATGTTAAGAATTGTGCTTGTAACAGGCAAGTGCATTGAAATATCTTCTACGGTTTGATTGGCCAATTGGTATCGTGCGCTTCTAAACAAGTTCCAGCCGTTATTGACAAGTGTAATTTCTGCACCAGCTGCAATATCAGCGCCTAGCAGTTAATATCTGACCACGCACTTTTAACACCGCTTTATGCGGCAATGGAAACACATCTTCGTCTCGAGTATTAAAAGTTCTAACTTCGGCCTTATTTGGCTCCTTTGAGTTTCCGTCGGGATACTCGAAATACTCGAATTCAGTTGCTACTTTGTCGGTATCAAATTCTTCAGCAAAATGAAGATAATTTTAACTGACATTATTTTATTTGTAATCGCCACATAAAATTTGTCAGTTAGACTAAAACAAAGGTATATCCACAACCGGTCTTGTTTTACTTACCAGTTTTCGAATTACATCCTCACCTTGTGGTGATAGTAACTTCTTTGTTGTGGCTATCATTGCTTGCTTTGTATCTTTTGTTGGTGCTATAGTTGAAATTACTTGTGATATCTCCTGCGCGGAAGGCATAGCCGTCTGGCCTTTAATTTTATCTGCAATCTTTTGTCCAACGGCTGTACCTGCTGCAGATGCTGCTCCCGTAGCAAAAGCTTTTGATGCGTCAATTGTAATAGGTGCTACTTTATGCGCGATTCCTGGTATATTTTCAACAATCTTTGAAAATATATTTCCAATGAAACCTCCAACAGTATTTCTTCGGCAAATGTTTTTTGTTTCATTTTTTTATATCTGATAGTTTTACAAAATTTGTCTAACCAACCTACCCGGTGTTTATCGAACGCTGCGTCTACGCGGTACGTAGGTGTAACTAATATGTTACAATTTCATTGTTAAGATCAAGCTGCCGCCCAGATTGATCTGTCAGTTGCATTGCGATGCTTGATATTTGATTTGCAAGATTAACAGGATGATATATTACCTGACGAAGATTAACTTGCATCAGCGATCCAGGTGGAACGTCTGGAGAAAAGATATAGATTGTTTGTCCTTGGCTGCCCTTAGCTGAATAAGAACCAGCTGCAATTGAGCAGTTGATTAAAATCGTATTCACCTTTGTTATGTTAACCGGAACATAACCGTCATACTATTTTTTCTACGACACTTCCGTATTGTTGACTTTTAAAGCCAAAAACAACGCAATACTAGTTGCTCATAAAAAATCGATTAACAGATTGTTTTTAAACGTAATTCAGGCACGTAACGTGTTATAATTTGGCGTCACGTCGAAATTGTCTGCGACTCCTCCATTTTTTGTTATTAGTTCCTTGATCGTTTTATTAAGGTCTGTTACGCTATAAGCGCATTGCGGTATTTTAAATGATACCCACGCGCCTGGATTAAACGTGCAGTTGTCGTTGATGCCCGTTTTTACGTTGGCCATTGCATGCCACGCCGTAGCAGAAATTAATTCAATTTCGTATTGTCGATTTGGGTCAGGTTGTATTGGCGGATTATAATTGACAGAAACGTTTGCGCTGTCGTTATCGCTCGATGAAGAATCAAGTAATAACGTTGTTGATATCGTTTTCATTTTTTATCGCCTGACAAAATCATCAACCAACCAAGTCACTGTGCAAAATTTGATATTCGGAGGATGTTAGTAATCCGTTTGATTTAGTATATCAATTATTTTGTTGTCGATTTCCATACTTACGTTACCAGCTTCTTTTGATGATATCAGTAACCATTTCTGCGGTTGATGTAAAACCTTTAACGCCGTAGCCACGTTTTTCCTCTACTCGCTCTTCATCAAGAATTGTTGCTAGCGTGCTCAATTGTTTTCTACCATCATTAAAACCTTCTTCGTTAGCCAATATATTGCTAATAACTTTAAGAAAAAGACCGGCAATAATACCATATCGATACCTGAAATACAATCCGGTAATATTATGTAGATTACCTGATGCCACTTTTTCAGCAATATCTTTATTGTCAACTCGTATTTTTTCTAAATGGTTTATTAGTTTATCATTATCTTCTGCTGAATTATTTCTAATGTCAGAAACTTTTTATCGGTAAAATTGCTGCTATCAAACATATTGTACTCCTTATCTGTAATTTTATTATGTAAGCCAATCATCTATTTCATTTTCTGCAATTAATTTCTTTTCTTTCTCTATTTCTTCAATTCTTTCCTTGTAATGTTTTCAAGTAACTTTTAAATGGTTCAGCTTGCTCTATTTTTTTTTAACAGCAGTTTCTATTTCCGTTATCTGTTGTTCTTTTAATTGTCCTAAGAAACCCTTCTCTATCTCGTCGTCGAATAAAGGTGGTGCTGTATCTGGTTGTTTGCCGTGCAAAACCTCTCTAAAAGGCTTGGAAAGTTTGGCGATCTCTTCCATTTCCTTAATTTGTCTTTGGCGCTCTTCTTGCACTTTCTTCTTAAACTCTGCTCGCGTCGTAACAAATTTCTTTAGCAAATCAATTTTTTGTTTGTCCACTGTTATTCAGTACGTTTTAAAAAAAGTAGTCTCACATAAGATAGTTGGTTATGCAGCAACGAAACATCTTTGCTGGATCACGCGCTAATTTATCAAACAAGGAAAATATATATTTGTCTTTGTTTGCTTGATGATACAGCTTAATTAACTTGTCTCTGGTTACATCACCACACTGCTCGTTTGCAATGTTTCTCACATCAACATTGTCTAGTCCAGGAAACAGTATGAAACAACCTGTATTTCGTCGTATAAACTTGTCAACGTTATAAAAAAAAAACCTGTGCAAGATAAACTGCATTACACGTTTTGTTACGTAACAATGAAAAATAAGATCGTATTTTATTCATCTCATCGTTGTTTAGCGGAATATCGTCAAATAAAATAATTTTATGTTCTGTCGAATCAAGTTCGTTTACAGGAATCAGATCTTCCGGTTGCTTGATTAAAAATATGTTTTCGCCTGCACCAAGCTCATCGCGAAGTTTATCGTTGAATTCGCTTAACAGCTTGTATTTGTCCTGTTGTGGATTAATTGTGTAAATATACATCATATCGTAGCTAAAGTTGTCGCTGAGCAAAATATTCATTAACAATTTTGTTTTGCCAGATCCTGTCCTGCCAGTTATAAGATAATGACACTCTGGCAGTTCGTTGTTATGTTTGTGCTTGACTAATCGCTCTGTATCAAAATTCAGTATTGACATTGTTATATTTGTTGGCATACAAATTTTGTAGGTATAAATTTTATGCTGCGTTAAAGAATAAACAATGAGTTTTTTCACGAACTTCGGAACAACATTAACAGGCTCTGTGTCAGCAGACACAACAACTCTAACAACAGACGGTAAAGTTGATCTATCCGCGTTTGTTAAAAAATCTGGCGATACAATGAGTAGAAACGTGTCTATGTCAAATCAACGAGTGCTCGATCTTGAAACAACATACCCACCATTAAATGTGAATACACACAAGCGGTAAGTTATACTCAGCTAAAATCTATAGATGACAGGAAGCTTGATAAGACAGGTGGAACAGTAATTGGAAACATTGATATGTCATGTAAAAAGATTATCGGGTTAGAAACTGCATATCCACCAGCAAATTTGATTCAAAGTCAAGCAGTAAGTTATCTGCAGTTGAAATACGTAGATGGCAACAAGTTTGATAAGACAGGCGGTATAGTGACTGGAAACATTGATATGTCTGGTAAAAAGAGTGTTGGACTAGAACGAGATTTTCCACTAGCTTTGCCAAATACAAGTCAAGCAACAAATTACAATTAAGTAAAATCTGTATGTGATGCCGCGGTAAAGAAAACCGGCGAAATAATGACTGATTACCTGATAATGAATAATAACGCAAAAGTAACTGGGTTGCCAATAACTTTACCGCCACCTAATGATATTGATGCTATTAGTTATGCTCAGTTAAGAGGAGTACTCACTCCGTATTTGCATTTGTCTGGCGGATCAATGACTGGAAGTATTGATATGGGTGGTAATTTAATTCATAACACACAACTTGACAACACAACATTGACCAACGATGATTGGCTGGCTAATGTTAAATTTGTCAAGAGCAATTTCGTCAAACTAAACGACGATACAATGTCTGGAATGCTAGATATGAAGGCTAACAAAATAACAACAAATTATACTCCAGTTAATCCGTCTGACCTAACAAATAAAGCTTACGTCGACTCTGTTTCCAGCGCCAACGACCCCGGTGGTAAAAAACGAACCAAAAACAATGTCGGATATATTCCAACACTTTTTGAGGCATCTGATTACCGAGTTGGGTTTGTTGCGACTACATCATCACAATATACTAGAAAAAATTCAAATCATGATTTTCTTTTTAGTTTTGTCGTTGTTGGTGGCAAAGAATGGACAAAATACGTTTGGATTAAAACTAAATGTCCTGTTGCGGTATCTATTTGGCAGTTTCATTTGCGAGGTCGATTAAATTCTAGTGTCGGACTAATTTTTGGCTGGCGTTTAGAAGGATCAAACGATGATATTAACTGGGCAATATTGTAAAGTACAACAAACACGTACATTTCAACAACTCAGTATTTTCAAATTGCAGCAGCAGATACTGCCAACAATATATGTTGTCGCTGCAGAAAGTCCTTTTCTTGGTCTAACCGCGTTTCAAATATATACGTTCGACGATCAAGTTTAATCTAATATTGCAGAATAATGTCAGACCCAGCAATTATAACTGTTGCAAAAGAATTTTACGATAATATCTTTAATCCGTATAATAATGTTATTTCAGCTGGAATTAGTGATAAAATATTTGCGGCAAACACTATCGAAGAAATAAAAAATTATATGTTAACTTTGATTTAATAAACGACCCGGCAGCGCTAAAAAGCAGTGTTAATTTTGCTCTTGTCATGCATATGCGAGGACCGTAACTTAAAGACGCAATAAAAAACTTTGACACAATGACTAGTAACCTGATAATGAATAATAACGCAAAAGCAACTGGATTACCAATACCTTCACCGCCAGCTAATGATACTGATGCTATTAGTTATGCTCAGTTAAGAGGAACACTCACTCCGGATTTGCATTTGTCTGCTAAAAAATATTGCTTGAGATTGACAAGGAAAATATAGATTTGATAATTAAATCAGATTTAATAAAAGCACGAGCACATGGTGGAAGAAAGTTAGAAGAAGCTCGAGTAGATGGTAATCATGGTCGTCTTAACAAACTAGGGGAAGATTAAAAAAAAAAGAAAATTAAGCCAACACAAAAATTTGAGCAATAGTTTTTCAAAACGAAAATTTTTTAAGCATCTCGGTATGTATTACCACGACAAAAAAATCCTACTAAAAATTGTTAATATATCAACAGATGCGGAGTTAATAATCAAAGCTTACCTAAACGCAATTTTACCAATGATACGTGAAAAACCTGAATTTGATCCGATTATTGTTAAGAACTCTCTAGCGATAATCGAAGACAAAAATGCAGAAGTTGATGATTATAATGATGATGCGCGAGAAGAGTTTTTTTTTAAAGAAATCGAATCAACAAGGTTGAAAGAAAATATTGATTCTTACTACGATATTAGTGAAGAAGATGATGTTTCACTTCCATCGCTCCAACGCTCTAGACAATTGTCAATACGAAATTATTACACTGAATTTGAGAAAATATTCACGCAACCATATGAAAAATTATTGACAATGATAGGTTTTTATGTTAGTATTTTCCCTTTTAAAAAAGACTATCTGCGACATGTTAAAAAATTTCGTAGTCGCATACGCAATTATCAGACAACATATTGTTCTTAAAAAATTTACGTTGGATCAAATCAGCTTGCTCCTCGGGTTTATCGATCAAACAGAAAGAGAATACGGCGACTTGGTAAATGAAACAAATTTGTATGAGCGTGAAGTATGAAACGTGTTTAATTCCTACAGTTGGTTAAAGAAAAATGAAGTATTGACCGATAAAAAATACGAAGATACTTCATCGGATGTTTATATCAAGTACAGAATTTTTCTAGCTCTTTCTCTCAATGATAAGTTTCGTTAATTTCTTAATTTAATTGTTGGTACTAGATCTTTTACTGTTGGGTAACAATTTTAATCTATTGTTAAAAAAATAATGACAAAGTCATCAATGAATAAACAGATCATCGATTTCAATCATGTTTCAGGGGAGATTCCAAATTCAGATGTTGAGGCACTAATGCAATATTATAAGTTTCATCACAAAAACCTTTGGTGCGTAAAACAATGTTACAAATACTATAGCAGATTACTTCAGGTAATATCATATTTACCACTGTTAATGACCGGCTCTGGTATAATTTCAAGCTGAGAATCATTAAACCAGTTTTGTTGATAATATCTGGCGCTGGTGTTTCTCTTGCAACAGCGTGTAAAACAGTTGAGCCTTGACTTGAGATAAAAATAAAATGCTTGTAAAACTGCAAGCGTAAAGTAAAAATTATTTCTTACTTAGATACGATCTTATCTGAGTGGTGTAAAATACAATATGGACGATGTAATACGTGAGTTTCGTATTATTGACAGTATGTTAACAGATATTCTCCCGATGAGAATTAGCAGGTAAGATAAAAATTATTTAAAACAATATGATGATCATGACTCAGACAAATAAAATTTTGTCTAATCTTTAGAAATAAATTTTCCGAACTTTCGTAAACAGTAGGCATTTGTGGGGCTATAACTAGAAACCTCCGAAACCCAAATGAGGTCTTTTAGGTTATGGACATAAAAATTGGATAGAGCAGTCAAAACGTTGAAATCGCACTTGTATGAAGGTTTTTTTTGTTGTATTTTTTTTTTTTTTTTTTTTTAATGATATACAGACAGAAACCTGGTTATCTTCTACTACTACAATCAATATTCCAATGGAATACGAGCATGTGCAAATTTAAATACACGGAGTTGCATATAATTGAAAAGACAAGATACACATTAGAATAAATGAAACATAATTATAACCTTTTGTAAACTCATTACTTTTAAATTATGAACCTATGGTCCTTTTGACTACCTGAAAACACGGGGAAAAAAAGCATACACTTCGAGTAAAGACGATTGAAAATTAACGAAGTCTTGATAAAATAATATTGATTATTTCTGGAGAGTGTTCGTTGAACGCCAGCTTTCTCAAAACTCAGCAACTCTGTAAACTTTGATACGTGTTGGTCTGATATAGAAATGCGTAGGCAGTAGTTGATTTCTTTGACATCTTAAAGTTCAAACAGCTAGAGACAGGACTCGCCATTATCTTCAACCATCAACACCTACACGGAGAAGTGTGTAGTGACAAATTGTCACAAATGTATGCTTTGTAGTTTATATGAGACATTAAACGGGTTTTGATAGCGCTGAGAGCAGTCAACGTCCAGGAGATTTTGGACTTTCAGGAGAGCAGAAAAACCTTTTAATTAATAGTCATGCCTCTAATAAAAAAAATAGCTATACCGCTTGTAATTGTACTGTGATCAACAACGAAACAAAACGTCATACCAAAGGACATATTTATCTCTGAATCCTAGAACTAATCTATCATTCCTGCGGGAAGATGCCATCTTGTCGTTCTAAAGATTTAAAATTAAAATAAAAACGAGTGTATTTGCAGTACTTGACAAGAAGCCCTTGAGAAAAGCTGTCACATTTATATCAGATATTATTTAAAGTACTTTCTTACATTTAGCCTGGCCCACATGAATGTCGCCTGCAGGGACAGGAAATAACTATGTCTGACAGGAGAATTGGTACAAGGCTAAATTAATTTCTAAGCAGGTGGCGCTGATCTTGCGTAGGCTCAGTCACGAATGTTACACAAATGCAATACAACGCTATTTATCCGAACTCTTGAAATATGTCTGGATATACGAGATTGCTAATAAATAATTTTGATTTACAGCTACTCGGTTCTTTTTTGGATCACAGATGGCTTTTTTCTCGGAGCAAAATACAACTCAAACATTATCTAGATAAGTGAGGTACCTCTGCATTTTATGATAATCTGTGTATATGCTCTTCTTCCGTTGGAAATAGTTTAATTTTGATTTAGCAAGTGTCCTCGATAGAAACCCAGCCAATCAGCTGCGAGAAATAAACGTGAATTTCAGGTATATATGTCTATTTGTAACCAATATCAAGATTTTCAAGATGTGGACCGTTGGAGAAAATATTCTCGTATACTTTTGTGTTTTTGAATATATAGCTTATCGTGAACTCAGATAACAAAAATGTTAGGGATGCATGTTCATGTACTAAGGTATCGGATGGATAGCATTGTCAACATAGACATATGATCAGCCACAGATGATAATGATGAATGATGATGAAAATAAGAAAACTACTGGTTTAATGGTAAAGTATTGAATCCAATGAACCGCGACGCTCGATCGGAAGTAAAGAAATTTTAGTATTAGGAGCGAGAAACAAACTTTGACGATTTGGAAAGCTGGCAGAAGAAAGCATTTTGCACGTATAATGTTTGGGAAACAATGCTTGTCCTAGTTTCCTTCTAAAATGGAGTTGAGTCCTGGAAAACGTTTGGCATAAAAAAAATCGATATACAATTTCGTTCTTTTACGGGCAGGATTTATATCCACATAGCTCTGTGTTGGAGATAACAAAAGCCAGATAGTAAAAAGCGACATCTAGGACAGAAGAAACACTCGGTCTATAAAACAAAATCCTAACTGGTCAGGTTTTGAGATAACAGATACACTATTATAGCAGTGTACTGTTAAGATATTACTAATAGGACTGTTTTAGGAGCTCTCTGTAGTGATAGTCCCTGCTTCCAGAATCTCCAGCCTTAACTCTGCACCCTCAGTTCTCAAAAATTGCTTTATAGACGAGTCGGTTTTGGATGAAAAGCGATCTTGGATTTCCATTTTCAGAAGCCTCGAGAGAGTTCTGATTTATGCATAGGAACATTCACTTTCATGATTGTTTTCCTAGTGTACATTTAAGGACGGTGTGGGAATGTTACCTGCAAATTTTTTCCGCAAATTATGATTTCTTATGCTAAACTGACTTATTGTTATGACTGATCAACATTTCTTTACATTACCTTGGTAATATATTTTATTCTGTGAAAAGACTCATACGTACCAAAGCCACACTTGAAAATCGCAACTTCCAGAAAATGTGATGTTCCATAAACGTACGTTGATTCAATTACTGAAATTTGATGTTACATAACTTGCGCTACTGACCGAAATCTGACTTTAGATAGACTTAGGTTATTCACTGATTGAGATTTGACATTAGGAAGAGTTTCATTGGTTCACTAACTGAAATTTGGTGTTCGGCTTAAGTTGATTCACAATGTGAATAAATAACAGGATAATGAGTTGATTCTGAGTTTGAATAGAATTACTTTAACTGTGTGCCAGCTTGTTTCCAATGCCTGCGATGACATATTCCATGACCAACTAATGAACAAACAAAAAATCTTTTGCATTCCATCTAAGTACGATGTATAGTTTTCTTACGTTTAAACAACTCAGACTTTAATATGACCATTTAAAACAGCAGGTGCCGTTAGAGAACATGATGGCAAGTCAGGTGCAAAACCGTGCAAGCGACACCTGGTCAAAGAGAGTTAACTCCTTTTGCTGAATGGAGACAATTCAAAGCCTTTCTTGAAGGTGCAGTTAATCAGAGACAACTTATGCTCCACTCCCTAACAAACCACATATTCATTTTAATCTTTAAAAATTAAACATAGACTAACATTGCTGACGATGTACTCATTTGTTGCCCTTTTGAGCTCTTAGTCATGTTTAATTTTCAAACACCCAGCTTACGGCCCTTGGAATATGAACGTGCGACATGCAATTGTCTAGGTTCCTCTGTCCCGGTAAACGAGTCGAGATGTTTAATTCAAAACGAATTCCATCTAAGTCAAGCCATATTTTTGATCAAGCATATTACTGACCATCCTTTGGACAAGACAACCCTTCCCTATCGGATTTCGCGTACCTATTGTTCAAGAGAAATATTTTCTCTTAGTTTAAAGTCTATCAACTACATGATATTCTCTCTTTCCGGCTGCAACTCTTGGTGTAATCTGACTATTTATAAAAATATAAAATAAAGTAGATTTAGGAATCATCATAATAAAATAAAAATAAAGTATATTACATCTTGAAAAATTGCGCAATATCTTTAAAGTACAACGAATGGAATAAACGTCTCAAATATTTCAACCCCGTTTTTCTCCTTCTGCTTACATGAGTTCTGTTGGTGAGTTGACACCTCCGGCTGATTTTGCTTTCTTCAGTGTCCTAACTGCAGTCCCTCCTCGAGAAAAACGGGGCTGTCATCAATTTCTTCTGTCTGAGAACAATTTAATTCTATTAGATCCACTTGGGTGTTCTGATTGTACAGTTCTCCCCATCACTTGAGGATCTATTGATCTTCTGTAAGGCATTTGCCTGATTTTGTCTTGGATGGTGGTAGTTTTCCCTTGTTTCGTGGTTGTGCGATCTTTCAACAGTTGACATGATTTCTTGCTGTTCTTTCTGCTTGGAATGTCTTCGATTTCGCAACATTGTCTTTCAATCCAGGACTCCTATGCCATTCTCATGCTTTTCTTGATCATGCTGTTTATCTCTCTAAATTTTTAGCTCCCTCATCATCATTTTTTTTCTATTTCAGTTTTCTTCCTTTGTCATATTGTTCAAGGACATCAGTTGTGACTTAAGGTTTATATTCCCGATGATGTTTGCGATCTCAGGTACTGTAAGTTGACTTTCAGAAATGAAGGGATTTAAGACAGATCTCGATTAATGTCGACCTTGCACTTTAATTATACATGCACGCGAAGTTACTGAGTTTGGTGTTACTGGCCCCGAAACGTGGGTACCTATTTTGCCCTCGCTAGAAACAACAATACACCGGACAGTTCTCCATTCAAGGGAGGTAAATTTAGAATGATATACTGTGTCCTTGTACGATTTATTCCCCTTGATTAGGTCTCGTAACGGTAGTCGACCAAATGAATGATCTTTGTTCTCATTGATCACATTCAGTTTGCGAATTTAATTCTGAGTTAAAATTACGTAAAAACATGACTAGACTTGAATAAAATTCGGTCAATTATAATTTGCGTATGAAAATAGGGTTTCTCTTTAGGAAATAAACTGTTTCAACAACAATAAACTAGAAAGCAAGCTGTCAGATTTATATAAATATAAATATATCCATGTATGTACATATATACGTTAGTGTGCATGTAACTGCGTTCACATATAATGTTTAAGTGTATATATGTATTTACAAATTTGTATGTGGATGTATGTGTATGTAAATATACATCATTTGCAATAACTGAATATTTGTAAATGTGACAGATTTGTTTTAATATAAAGGTCAATCAGTTAAATATAATTAAATAAAACTTCATGTAAAGATAATGTCATTCGTGCGATTCGAGTCTATGTTTCGCACATAAAACGTATGAAATTTTAAAACTCCGTTCATTCCTAATATTTGAGACGTTTATTCCATTCGTTGTACTTTAAAGATATTGCGCAATTTTTCAAGATGTAATATACTTTATTTTTATTTTATTATGATGATTCCTAAATCTACTTTATTTTATATTTTTATAAATAGTCAGATTACACCAAGATTTGCAGCCGGAAAGAGAGAATATCATGTAGTTGATAGACTTTAAACTAAGAGAAAATATTTCTCTTGAACAATAGGTACGCGAAATCCGATAGGGAAGGGCTGTCTTGTCCAAAGAATGGTCAGTAATATGCTTGATCAAAAATATGGCTTGACTTAGATGGAATTCGTTTTGAATTAAACATCTCGACTCGTTTACCGGGACAGAGGAACCTAGACAATTGCATGTCGCACGTTCATATTCCATGGGCCGTAAACTGGGTGTTTGAAACCTAAATATGACTAAGAGCTCAAAAGGGCAACAAATGAGTACATCGTCAGCAATGTTAGTCTATGTTTAATTTTTAAAGATTAAAATGAATATGTGGTTTGTTAGGGAGTGGAGCATAAGTTGTCTCTGATTAACTGCACCTTCAAGAAAGGCTTTGAATTGTCTCCATTCAGCAAAAAAAAGTTAACTCTCTTTGACCAGGTGTCGCTTGCACGGTTTTGCACCTGACTTGCCATCATGTTCCCTAACGGCACCTGCTGTTTTAAATGGTCATATTAAAGTCTGAGTTGTTTAAACGTAAGAAAACTATACATCGTACTTAGATGGAATGCAAAAGATTTTTTGTTTGTTCATTAGTTGGTCATGGAATATGTCATCACAGGCATTGGAGAAAAAAACAATTGGCACACAGTTAAAGTAATTTTATTCATACTCAGAATCAACTCATTATCCTGTCATTTTATCACATTGTGAATCAACTTAAGCCGAATACCAAATTTCAGTTAGTGAACCAATGAACTCTTCCTAACGTCAAATCTCAATCAGTGAATAGCCTAAGTCTATCTAAAGTCAAATTTCGATCAGTGAACCAACGAAAGTCTATCGAAAATTCAGATTTCGATCAGTGAACCAACGAAAGTCTATTGAAAGTCAGATTTCGATCAGTGAACCAACGAAAGTCTATCTCAAGTCAGATTTAGTGTCAGTGAACCAACGAAAGTCTATCTAAACTCAGATTTCGGTCAGTGAACCAGCGCAAGTTATGTAACATCAAATTTCAGTAATTGAATCAACGTACGTTTATGGAGCATCAAATATTCTGGATGTTGCGATTTTCAAGTGTGGCTTTGGTACGTATGAGTCTTTTCACAGAGTAAAATATGTTACCAAGGTAATGTAAAAAAAATGTCGATCAATCATAACAATAAGTCAGTTTAGCATAAGAAATCATAATTTGCGGAAAAAATTTGCAGGTAACATTCCCACACCGTCCTTAAATGTACACTAGGAAAACAATCATGAAAGTGAATGTTCCTATGCATAATTCAGAACTCTCTCGAGGCTTCTGAAAATGGAAATCCAAGATCGCTTTTCATCCAAAACCGATTCAACTATAGAGCAATTTTTGAGAACTGAGGGTGCAGAGTTAAGGCTGGAGATTCTGGAAGCAGGGACTATCACTACAGAGAGCTCCTTAAATAATCCTGTTAGTAATATCTTAACAGTACATTGCTGTAAGAGTGTATCTGTTATCTCAAAACCTGACCAGTTAGGATTTTGTTTTATAGACCGAGTGTTTCTTCTGTCCTAGATGTCGCTTTTTACTAATTGGATCTTGCTGTCTCCAACACAGAGCTATGTGGATATAAATCCTGCCCGTAAAAGTACGATATTGGCCATCGATGTTTTTTCAATGGCAAAAGTTTTCCAGGACTCAACTCCATTTTAGAAGGAAACTAGGACAAGCATTGTTACACAAACATTATACGTGAAAAATGCCTTTTTCCGCCAGATTTCAAAATCGTCAAAGTTTGTTTCTCGCTCCTAATACTAAAATTTCTTTACTTCCGATCGAGCGTCGCGGTTCATTGGATTCAATACTTTACCACTAAACCAGTAGTTTTCTTATTTTCATCATCATTAATCATCATTATCATCTGTGGCTGATCATATGTCTATGTTGACAATGCTATCCATCCGATACCTTAGTACATGAACATGCATCCCTAACATTTTTGTTATCTGAGTTCACGATAAGCTATATATTCAAAAACACAAAAGTATACAAGAATATTTTCGCCAATCTTGATATTGGTTACAAATAGGCATATATACCTGAAATTCACGTTTATGTCTTGCAGCTGACTGGCTGGGTTTCTATCGAGGACACTTGCTAAATCAAAATTAAACTATTTCCAACGGAAGAAGAGCATATATTCAGATTATCATAAAATGCAGAGGTACCTCACTTATCTAGATAATGTTTGAGTTGTGTTTTGCTCCGAGAAATAAACCATCTGTGATCCAAAAAAGAACCGAGTAGCTGTAAATCAAAATTATTTATTAGCAATCTCGTATAACCAGACATCTTTAAAGAGTTCGGATAAACAGCGTTGTACTGCATTTGTGTAACATTCGTGACTGAGCCTACGCAAGATCAGCGCCACCTGCTTAGAAATTAATTTAGCCTTGTACCAATTCTCCTGTCAGATATAGTTATTTCCTGTCCCTGCAGGCGACATTCATGTGGGCCAGGCTAAATGTAAGAAAGTACTTTAAATAATATCTGATATAAATGTGACAGCTTTTCTCAAGGGCTTCTTGTCAAGTACTGCAAATACACTCGTTTTTATTTTAATTTTAAATCTTTAGAACGACAAGATGGCATCTTCCCGCAGGAATGATAGATTAGTTCTAGGATTCAGAGATAAATATGTCCTTTGGTATGACGTTTTGTTTCGTTGTTGATCACAGTACAAGTACAAGCGGTATAGCTATTTTTTTTATTAGAGGCATGACTATTTATTAAAAGATTTTTCTGCTCTCCAGAAAGTCCAAAATCTCCTGAACGTTGACTGCTCTCAGCGCTATCAAAACCCGTTTAATGTCTCATATAAACTACAAAGCATACATTTGTGACAATTTGTCACTACACACTTCTCCGTGTAGGTGTTGATGGTTGAAGATAATGACGAGTCTAGCTGTCTCTCTTGTCTAGTCTCTCAGCAGTTTGGACTTGAAGATGTCAAAGAAATCAACTACTGCCTACGCACTTCTGAATCAGACCAACGTGTATCAAAGTTTACAGAATTGCTTAGTTCAACGAACACTCTCCAGAAATAATCAATATTATTTTATCAAGACTTCGTTAATTTTCAATCGTCTTTACTCGAAGTGTATGCTTTTTTTCCCCGTGTTTTCAGGTAGTCAAAAGGACCATAGGTTCATAATTTTAAAGTAACGAGTTTACAAAAGGTTATAATTATGTTTCATTTATTCTAATGTGTATCTTGTCTTTTCAATTATATACAACTCCATGTATTTAAATTTGCACGTTCTCGTATTCCATTGGAGTATTGATTGTAGTAGTAGAAGAAAACCAGGTTTCTGGGTCAGAGACATAAAAAAAACTTCATACAAGTACGATTTCAACCTTTTGACCTCATTTGGGTTGCGGAGGTTTCTAGTTATAACCCCACAAAGGCCTACTGTTTACGAAAGTTCGGAAAATTTATTTCTAAAGTTTAGACAACATTTCTTTTTAAAGTTTAGACAAAATTGTATTTGCCTGACTCATCATCACCATATTGTTTTAAATAATTTTTTTCGTGCCTGCTAATTCTCATCGGGAGAATATCTGTTAACATACTGTCAGTAATACGAAACTCACATATTAAATTGTCCATATCGTATTTTACACAATGCAGATAAGATCGTATCTGATTAAGTAAATTTTTTACGTTACGCTTGCTGTTTTACAAGCATTTTTTTTTTTGTCTCAACTCAAGGCTCAACTGTTTTACACGCTGTTGCAAGAGTAACACCAGCGCCAGATATTATCAACAAAAACTGGTTTAATGATGCTCAGCTTGAAATCATACCAAAGCCGGATTTAGCAGTGGTAAATATGATATTACCCGAAGTATTCTGCTATAGTATTTGTAACATTGTTTTACGCACCAAAGGTTTTTGTGATAAAACTTATAATATTGCATTAGAGCGTCAACATCTGAATTTGGAATCTCCCCTGAAACATAATTGAAATGGATGATCTGGTTTTTCCATTGATGACTTTGTCATTATTTTTTTTTACGGCAGATTAAAATTGTTATCCAACAGTAAAAGATCTAGTACCAACAATTAGATCAAGAAATTTACGAAACTTATCATTGAGAGAAAGAGTTAGAAAAATTCTGTACTTGATATAAACATCCGAGGAAGTATCTTCATATTTGTTATCGTTAATACTTCATTTTTCTTTAACCAACTGTAGGAATTAAACACGTTTCATACTTCACGTTCAAACAAATTTGTTTCATTTACCAAGTCGCCGTATTCTCTTTCTGTTTCATCGATAAACCCGAGAATCAAGCTTATTTGACCCAACGTAAAATTTTTAAGAACAAGATTTTGTCTCATTATTGCGTATGCGACTACGAAATTTTTTAACATTGAATGTCGGAGATAGACTTTTTTAAAAATGGAAAATACTAGCATAAAAACCGGTCATTGTCAATAATTTTTCATATGGCTGCGTGAATATTTTCTCAGCATCAGTGTAATAATTTCATACTGACAATTGTCTAGAGCGTTGGAGCGATGGAAGTGAAACATCATCTTCTTCACTAATATCGTAGTAAGAATCAATATTTTCTTTCAACCTTGTTGATTCGATTTCTTTTAAAAAAAAATCTTCTCGCGCAGCATCATCATGATCATCAACTTTTGCGTTTTTGTCTTCGATTATCGCTAGAGATTTCTTAACAATAATCGGATCAAATTCAGGTTTTTCACGTATCATTGGTAAAATTGCGTTTAGGTAAGCTTTGATTCTTAACTCCGCATCTGTTGATATATTAACAATTTTTAGTAGGGTTTGTTTGTCGTGGTAATACATACCGAGATGCTTAAAAATTTCTCATTTTGGAAAACTATTGCTCAAATTTCTGTTGTGGCTTAATTTTTTTTTTCTTTATCTTCCGCTAGTTTGTTAAGACGACCATAATTACCGTCAATTCGAGCTTCTTCTTGCTTTCTTCCACCATGTGCTCGTACTTTTATTAATCTGATTTAATTATCAAATCTATATTTTCATTGTCAAGTTCAAGCAATTTTATTTAGCAGGATTTCAACTTCTTTTTGCTCTACAAGGCAATCATCAGGATGACAGTATCTACTTATTGTGTCAAAGATTTTTATTGCGTCTTTTAGTTGCGGTCCTCGCATATGCATGACAAGAGCAAAATTAACATTGCACTTTAGCGCTGCCGAGTCGTTTCTTAATCAAAGTTAACATATCTATTTTTATTTCTTTGCTAGCGTTTGCCGCAAATATTTTATCACTAATTCCAGCTGAAATAACATTATTATACGGATTAAAGATATTATCGTAAAATTCTTTTGCAACGGTTATAATTGCTGGGTCTGACACTAATCTACAATATAAGATTAAACTTGATCGTCGAACGTATATATTTGAAACGCGGTTAGACCAAGAAAAGAACTTTCTGCAGCGACAACATATATTCGAAAATACATGTACTTGTTGGCAGTATTTGCTGCTGACATTTGAAAATACTGAGTTGTTGAAATATACGTGTTTGTTGTACTATACAATATTGCCCAGCTAATATCATCGTTTGATCCTTCTAAACGCCAGCCAAAAATTAGTCCGACACTAGAATTTAATCGACCTCGCAAATGAAACTGCCAAATAGATACTGCAACAGGACATTTGATTTTAATCCAAAAGTTTTTTGTCCATTCTTTGCCACCAACAACAACAAAACTAAAACGAAAAGCATGACTTGGATTATTTCCAATATATTATGTTGATGCACTCGCAACAAACCCAACTCGGTTATCAGATGCCTCAGAAAGTGTTGGAATATATCCAGCATTGCTTTTCGTTCATATTATTCCACCGGCGTCGTTTGCCGCTGGAAACAGAGTCGACGTAAGCTTTATTTGTTAGGTCAGACGGATTAACTGGAGTATAATTTGTTGTTATTTTGTTAGCCTTCATATCTAACGTTCCAGACATTGTATCGCCGTTTAGTTTGACGAAATTACTCTTGACAAATTTAACATTAGCCAGTCAATCATCGTTGGCCAATGTTGTGTTGTCAAGTTGTGTGTTATGAATCAAATTACCACCCATATCAATACTTCCAGTCATTGATCCGCCAGACAAATGCAAATACGGAGTGAGTGCTCCTCTTAACTGAGCATAACTAATAGCATCAATATCATTAGGTGGCGGTGAAGTTATTGGTAATCCAGTTATTTTTGCGTTATTATTCATTATCAGGTAATCAGTCATTATTTCGCCGGTTTTCTTTACCGCGGCATCACATACAGATTTTACTTGATTGTAACTTGTTGCTTGACTTGTATTTGGCAAAGCTAGTGGAAAATATTGTTCTAGTCCAATAATCTTTTTACCAGACATCAATGTTTCCAGTCACTATACCGCCTGTCTTATCAAGCTTGTTGCCATCTACGTATTTCAACTGAAGATAACTTACTGCTTGACTTTGAACCATATTTGCTGGTGGATATGCAGTTTCTAACCCGATAATCTTTTTGAATTACATATCAATGTTTCCAATTACTGTTCCACCTGTCTTATCAAGCTTCCTGTCATCTATAGATTTTAGCTGAGTATAACTTACCGCTTGTGTTTTATTCAAATTTAATGGTAGGTGTGTTGTTTCAAGATCGAGCACTCGTTGATTTGACATAGACACGTTTCTACTATTGTATCGCCAGATTTTTTAACAAACGCGGATAGATCAACTTTACCGTCTGTTGTTAGAGTTGTTGTGTCTGCTGACACAGAGCCTGTTAATGTTGTTCCGAAGTTTGTGAAAAAACTCATTGTTTATTCTTTAACGCAGCATAAAATTTATACCTACAAAATTTGTATGCCAACAAATATAACAATGTCAATACTGAATTATGATACAGAGCGATTAGTCAAGCACAAACATAACAACGAACTGCCAGAGTGTCATTATCTTATAACTGGCAGGACAGGATTTGGCAAAACAAAATTGTTAATGAATATTTTGCTCAACGACACCTTTAGCTACGATATGATGTATATTTACGCAATTAATCCACAACAGGACAAATACAAGCTGTTAAGCGAATTCAACGATAAACTACGGAATGAGCTTGGTGCAAGCGAAAACATATTTTTAATCAAGCAACCGGAAGATCTGATTCCTGTAAACGAACTTGATTCGACAGAACATCAAATAATTGTATTTGACGATATTCTGCTGTTACGTGTAAGCTCTTACAAAAATAACAAAATAAAAGAGTGAAGCCAACAAGCTTTTTAAATTTAACAAAAATAATCTATTTCCCTAGAAACAAAATAAAAATATGAAATAGGACTTACGGTTTGAGAATATAACCCAAAATTTAATCCTAGGATTGAAAAATATAAGTCCTATCACTAAACAGTTCTAATTGAATCCAGGTTCGAATCTCGATGAAACTCCAATATGCAAGGCGATGACGTCAGATGAGGTCGTTGTACTGACGGCAACAGATCCTCGATTGATTCACAGTTTATAATGTTTCAATTTAAATTTCCAGAATAAATTTCCACTGAATATCTTTCTCCCAGAACTTTTATAAATATGAAGCACTTGTGTAGTTTTCTAGAGAATGAATTATTAAATTCCAAAAAATTCACTAAGCTCAGAACAAACTGGCAACAACAATAAAAAACCTCTTGAACACTCAAGGTTTAAAATACGACTGAATAGATCTAGCAGAAAATGGCTGTTTTAAGCCTCGATTTTAGATCACATGGTGGCCCACGTGACGGGCTACGTGATTTACTAATTTGAACAGCGCAATTAAAAAAAAAAATGCCATTTATCACGTAAGCCTTGAAAGAACTTAAATCATCTTATTATAAGATTCAATAAAAAAAAAGTTGTTTACAAATTAGAGCTATCACGCAAGCAGATCATGACCTTGGTAATAGCCAGTCGTATTCACCCGATGTTTACAAGATCTATGAAGCAGGGTGAGCTAAATATAATGCTGAAGTAACCGTTATAATCTAATCGGGTCAAGCCAATTCTCCGAAAAGAGACTCAAATCCAATGAAATATATCGTTGCAATAAAATGTAATGAAACAAAATTAAAATAAAAAATAATTTAAAACTAACACACAAGTGATTAAATTACATATACGTAACACTGCTAAACAAGGATGAGATGAATAAAATACGATAATATTTTTGATTGTCACGTAACAAAACGTTTAATGCAGTTTATCTTGCACAGGTTTTTTTTTTATAACGTTGACAAGCTTATAGGACGAAATATACGATGTTTTATACTGTTTCCTGGACTAGACAATGTTGATGTGAGAAATATTGCAAGCGAGCAGCGTGGTGATGTAACCAAAGACAAGTTTATTAAGCTGTATCATCAAGCAAACAAAGACAAATGCAAATTTTTCTTGTTTGATAAATTAACATGTGATCCAGCAAAGATGTTTCGTTGCTGCATAACCAACTATCTTATGTGAGACTACATTTTGTAAAATGTACTGAATAACAATGGACAAACAAAAAATTGATTTGCTGAAGAAACTTTCTGCGACGCGAGCAGAGTTTAAGAAGAAAGTGCAAGAAGAGAGTCAAGGACAAATTAAGGAAATAAAATAGACGATTGGCTTACATAATAAAATTATAGATCACCAGTACAACATGTTTGATAGCAGCAATTTTACCAATAAAAAAGTTTCTGACATTAGAAAATAATTCAGCAGAAAATAATGATAAACTAATAAAACATTTAGAAAAAATACGAGTTGACAATAAAGATATTGCTGAAAAAGTGGCATCAGGTAATCTCGATAATATTACCGGATTGTATTTCAGGTATCGATATGGTATTATTGCCGGGCTTTATCTTAAAGTTATTAGCAATATATTGGCTAATGAAGAAGGTTTTAATGATGGTAGAGAAAACTTGAGTACACTAGCAACAATTCTTGAGGAAGAGCGAGTAGAGGAAAAACGTGGCTACGGCGTTAAAGTTTTTACAACAACCGCAGAAATGGTTATTGATATCATCAAAAGAAGCTGGTAACGTAAGTATGGAAACCGACAACGAAATAATTCATATAATAGATCATCTTCAATCAAACGGATTACTAACATCCTTTGAATATCAAATTTTGCACAGACACTTGGTTGGTTGATGATTTTGTCAGGCGATAAAAAATGAAAATGATATCAACAACGTTATTACTTGATTCTTCATCGAGCACGACGACAGCGCAAACGTTTCTGTCAATTATAATCCGCCAATACAACTTGATCCAAATCGACAATACGAAATCGAATTAATTTCTGCTACGGCGTAGCATGCAATGGCCAACGTTAAAACGGTCATCAACGACGACTTCACGTTTAATCCAGGCGCGTGAGTATCATTTAAAATACTGCAATGCGCTTATAACGTAACAGACCTTAATAAAACGATCAAGGAACTAATGACCAAAATTGGAGACGTCCCAGACGTTTTTAAACAATCTGTTAATCGATTTTTTTTTACCAGCAACTAGTATTGCGTCGTTATTGGCTTTAAAAATCAACAATACGGAAGTTTCATAGAAAAAAAAAATATCGTATGACGGTGATGTTCCGGTTAACATAACACAAGTAAATACGATTTTAATCAACTGCTCAATTGCAGCTGGTTCTTATTCAGCTAAGGGCAGCCAAGGACAAACAATCTATATCTTTTCTCCAGACGTTCCACCTGGATCGCTGATGCAAGTTAATCTTCGTCAGGTAATATATAATCCTATTAATCTTGAAAATCAAATATCAAGCATCGCAATGCAACTGACAGATCAATCTGGGCTGCAACTTGATCGTAACAATGAATTGTAATATATTACTTGCACCTACGCACAGCGTAGGCGGAGCGTTCAATAAACACGGCGTAAGTTGGTTAGACAAATTTTGTAAAACTATCAGATATAAAGAGAATGAAGCAAAATAATACGGAAGAAATATTGTTGTAGGTTTTTTTGGAAATATATTTTCTAAGATTGTTGAAAATATACCAGGAATCGCGCATAAAGTAGCACCTATTGCAATTGACGCATCAAAAGCTTTTGCTACCGGAGCAGCATCTTCAGCAGGTACAGCCGTTGGACAAAAGATTGCAGATAAAATTAAAGGCCAGACGGCTATGCCTTCCGAGCAGGAGATATCACAAGTAATTTCAACTATAGCACCAACAAAAGATACAAAGCAAGCAATGATAGCCACAACAAAGAAGTTACTATCACCACAAGGTGAGGATGTAATTCGAAAACTGGTAAGTAAAACAAGACCGGTTGTGGATATACCTTTGTTTTAGTCTAACTGACAAATTTTATGTGGCGATTACAAATAAAATAAAGTCAGTTAAAAATTATCTTGATCTTACCGAAGAATTTGATACCGACGACGTCGCAACTGAATTCGAGAATTTCGAGTACCTCGAAGGAAACTCAAATGAGCCAAATAAGGCCGGCGTTAGAACTTTTAATACTCGAGACGAAGATGTGTTTCCATTGCCGCATAAAGCGGTGTTAGAAGTGCGTGCTCAAATATTAACCGTTCTAGGCGCTGATATTGCAGCTGGTGCAGAAATTGTACTTGTCAATAACGGCTGGAGCTTGTTTAGAAGCGCACGATACCAATTGGCCAATCAAACCGTAGAAGATATTTCAATGCACTTGCCTGTTACAAGCACAATTCTTAACATTGTCTCATTCAGCGATGATTATTCGAGATCGGCGGGAACAAATATGATGTGGCTTAAAGATAACAGCACAGGAGAAACTATCTCAAGCGAATTTCGTACTAATACTGGTGCAGCTAACAAAAATCATATTGCAAATCCCGCTGGTGATGCAGCTGGTGATATTGGAGATGCAATAAGATTGGCCGTTGCAAATATACAACAATAAAAATACAACAAAGGGGAGGCTAAACGTAAGGCGTTTGCCGTAGAATCTCGTCAAATAACAATGATGCTGCCGCTTAGCACAATATTCGGGTTTTGCCGCGATTACAACAAAGTTTTTCGTGGACTAAAACATACAACTGCTCTTGATCGTGCAGAACAAAACGATTGTATAATTCATGCCGGTGGAGTGGCTGAAGGACAGTTTTCAATTTCCAGACTCTCCCTGTGGATGCCACGAGTTGTTCCGTCGATAAGCAAATCGACAGATCTTGAGTCGATGCTTACCACGTACACAAAATAGATATTTTCCAGCAAAACAAAATATATCAAACAGCAATTCCTAACACAGCTGATTACACATGGCGTATTACAACCGCCCCAAGCGAACAATTGCCAAGACATTTGTTTTTTGTGTTTTAACAACACAACGACGTAATGACCAAGAGCAAAACAACGCTATATTCGATAACGCTGATGTCAGACGAATTTTTGCTAGGATAAACTCGAAACAGTATCCTGAACGAGCAATAGAATGTAACTTTGCCGCAGACGCTAGCAAAAATATATCATGACCTTTCATGTACTTGATGGGGGCAACGCAAAAATATAAAGATTCAGATAGAGGAAGCTAAATATATGTTGAGGAATTTCGAGTGGTGTATCCAATCTTTAACTTTGACGTATCAAAACATTCGGAACGAGCTATTGGATCAACTGCTGATACTGAGGTTACTTGGACGCTTGACGGTGTTCCAGCTAACCCGCTTGGTGTATACGCGCTAGCTGTCAGTAACAGATTCTTGACAACTGACGCAACCAAAGAACGAATGGCTGTCCAAATATAAAACAAACTTGTCTTCCAAACAAGTATAAACAACGACAACAAAATACACAACGAAAGAAAAAGACCTGACCCCAGGGCAAATTAAGAAACTTTCTGCAGTAGTTAATAAATGCCGTTCAGTTTCTCTTAAAATATGGTCAGTGCTGACTACTGGAATGCAACAAAACTAATGTTAACACAACAACAAATCAATAAACTTAATCGAGGTAAACCGGTTGTTCTTAACCTGTCTGTTACGCAAATAACAGAGATGTCGAACGACCTTCCCAACCGCTATGCGATCGATAGCGGCTTTCTTTGACCAGCTTTGCAACAATAGCCA